>JASCZI010181359.1:86001-99346 GCA_036250425.1 Stylosanthes scabra | reverse complement strand
AATATATATATATATATATATATATATATATATATATATATATATATATATATATATATATATATATATTCCATTTTATATTGTTGATTTATTCAAATATAATAGGATTCATGTAATAAAAGTTAAAAGTATACATAAGCTGCATTGCATTTGAGTATTTGACATTTGGTAATTGGTGTCTTAGAAATATAATTATTTAAGTGCATAATTTAAGCTTTTTAAATAAGACTTTTATGATAAAGTAGTAGAATTTTTCATGCATTTAAAATTTTTTGGGGATGAATTTTTATAAATTATTTAACCAACTTAACTGTATAATAGCTAGAATATTATCATAATTAATTAATAATTAGTTACTTCTGAGTAGTTTAAAAAGTATAAACTTTACATACGCTTTTGAAAATGTGGAAATTTTCTGTCTCTTGTGGATGCTTTCCCAGTTAATACTAATTCGCAATTTTATCTTTTTTAAACAAAAGAACAAAAAATCACGTCAACACTAAAAAAAAAAAGAGAAAAAAAAAAGAACAAAAGAAAGTGAGGAGAGAGAGAGAGAATACGATTATTGCTACCGGATTCAGTGATTAAATTCATATCATACAGTACATAACATCCATGCATGGAAAATGTATGTATCAATGTATGTGATCGCAATATATATATAGACACGCAATAATATATAGATCAAATAATAATTTACAAAACATTTTTTTTTGGTGACTCTAATTTACAAAACATTTACTTGAGTAAGTTTCTATTTGTACATAAATACTTGATATTTAGTAATTAATTCTTTTATGTAAGAGGTTTTTTTAATTTGAAATATAAATAAATCAAAATTAAATTTATTTTATATTATGTTAAAACTTAATTTTTATTTTAAAATATAAGACACAAAGTATTGAAGTCTAAATTAAACTTTTTAATAAAAAAAATCTTGATAATATCTTATGAAAGTTACTTTGTTTTTCCTTTAAAAAAATGCAAATAATTGATAGGAAGACATAAACAAAACTTTGCATTTAATAATTAGTGAACTAACTTTTATGAACATGCAAAAATAATTTTTTATTATGATAATTTGGTTTTTTAAACTATATTTTTTAAAAAAATATATTTTTAAAGTGATAACGTTTTTATAACATACTAAAATTTGAGCATTCAATAATTAAAATAAAAAATAATTATTGTAGTATTCACCTACCAATTAAATTCAAAGAAGAATTCATACATTGGTTGAGTTTGAGCACATGATGGTAAATAAGTAGAGAAGCTTCTGGATGATAGACAAATAATCAAGGAGAATATGTCTCATAGTTGTACACAATTAAGCTGCTATCCAATCATGGGTGTGCTTTGCCCTACACATATATGTGACAAATAATTCTTAGCTTGGCATGGGATATAGATTTGTTAAAAAAATACCTCATATCAATGTACTTTTGTTTGGATATAAATGAATAGGTATTATTATTAGAAATTTAGAATAATTGATGTGTGTATTTATTTCATAAAAAAAAAGTTTAAAAAAAAAAAAACTTGGGGGGAGGGGTAGAGAGAGAAATATCTTGTACTTGATTTGTTTACCAAAAATCTAACAAACGCATGTGTTAGATTCTGCCCTATAACTAGGATAAATCTTCAATAGCACTTATGGATACATATATAGATATAGCTTTCTTTATATATGTATTTATTTGTATGGAAGAATAGTATAATTAATTGCACATGAAGCCCTCTACGGTTTAATTTGCTTTTTCAGGTCTCTTCAGCTTTTCTTTTCCTCCTCTTCTTGTTGGTTCTAAGTCCATGAAAATTTGAAATTCGTACTTTATTCTATATGCATAATATTAATATAAATAGGTAATCTACTTTATAGGGTTTAATCTCTGACAATATATCACCAATATATACGAATTGTTATAAGTTTCTCATCGACGAATCTAATTAAATGGAGAACGTTGATTGGATATATTGAATTATTGATCAATTTGTTAGGCTGCTTTTGTAGAAATTCATCATCCCATCGATCAACATCAAGATAGACGTAGACAAAAATTATATAGCTGTATAAATTGATACAAATTAACGAAAATATAAGCGGGTGAATTTACAACAGGGTGATCTCGATCAATATTGGATCGAATATAAATTTTGATATATATTATTTTAGAATTGGCTTTGGCTCAGCTAGATTCAATTTTAAAATGGCACTCCCATTTTGTAGTATGGCTACCGAATAACCTTCTTAACTTCTTTGACTTTCTCTTATTTTTTATGTTTGGAATCCGAAATCTCTACTAGAGGAATGAGACAAATGTCATTTGAGCTACAGCTCTTTGACACCTCCTTTGACTCTCTTAATAATAAAGCCTTTTACTTTTGTATTTGTTCACCAAATCTTATTAAGTTCCATCCAAGTTTGGTTTTTGTTGAATTGTCATGGAAGAAGAAGAAGCGGTTCACCCGTCACTACATATGTGGATCCTACCTTATCATTAAATCTGGTGGCTGCTCGCTTTTTGATCCGTGATTCTCCAGTCACTAGATCGATGAAGAATGTGGTCTTAATTCAATTTCAAAAGTTAATTAATGGGAAGAATGATGTTTTAATCTTACAAACTCTTTAGAAACTATATCCTTGATCAATGTGATTAGACTTATTTATAATAAAAGTAACTAAGTTTAAATTTAAAATCAAGAATAAACATTTAAACTGATTTTCAAAAAGTGTTACATAGAAAAGCAAACCGTGCCAAGAGTGGTAACCCTAGCGTCGCCGTTCTTTCACTTTTATCTATTACCCATAATTAACCCTAGCGTTGCCGTCCTCATCATCTCCTCCCTCTTTGTTGCCGGCACTGTCATACTTCTCTCTCGCCCTCCGCCTTCTCTACCTCATCCACCGTGTATCCGACGCTCAGATTTGTTGGCGCAAGCTGAGCTTCATAGTGCGGCTAATGACCACCATGGCGGTGCATTCTCCGCGGTCGGGGTCTGGAAATAGGAATTGTGTCGGGGAGATTGATTCTCCGGACTCCCGACGATCACGATTGCCCTGGAGTTTTGACAATGCTAACTTTCCGGTAAGTTTTTCAGCGAGTGAAACAGTTGAGGAGGAGATTCAGACATCTGCCAACAAAGAGAGGAGAGAAACATATTTGAAATGCTGAATCAGGTCACACTGGTTCAGAGCGTCACAAAGAAAGGTAGATTCATCTCTCTCTCAAATGGGACTTCACCTTTCAATTCCAAAAATGTTGGTTTTTTTTCCTTTAATTTTCCCAACCTAAAGAAAAAGCTTTTGTCAAGAGCTTTGATTTTGGATGTTTTTCTATGTTAATTGATCTGTATATGTTTTTCGGAGTTTAATATTTGATAATTTTGGTTACTCTAATGATTAGTCTCCTTAGGATCTATGTTGTTTTTAATGTGTTATTTTACTATCTGATTTTTTTCCTGTTATTGTTTTTTGTTGTTTGAATCATGACGAATCGTATTTAGGGTTTAATGCGGAACTGCGGAAGGTTATGGAGTATTGTTTTCATGAAATGTTGTTTCTTCTCTACAGAACTAAGGGGGGGGGGGAGAAGAAAGAAAACTCTATTTTTATTTTCTTTTCCTCCCTTAAAATGTTTGATTTTCTGCACCATTTTTTGTTTCAAATAAATGTTTTGCAAGAATCAACTACTTGTAATGCCCTTTCTCTTTGTGAGCTTTCCGAGTTAAGGCATTTTTTCCCTCTCAAATAATATTTGTTACTTTCTTTTGTTTGATAAACGTCCCATTTAGCGTGTTCCTTTGATCTTAGTTACTATTGTGGTTAACGGAACATGAAACTGTACATGATATCAAATTTTATGGGAAATATCACCTTTGATCTTAGTTACTATTATGGTTAGATGAACATGAAATTGTATATGATATCAAATTTTATGGGAAATATCACTTTTTGATAAGTTGTTTCATATGGTTGTTTGTTTTCGTCCATTTAGTATTTAAAATCAGGTTTTTTTGTTATTATAATTGTTGAAATTGTGTTGTTGATTTTGGATTTGTCGGTGATGTTTGAATTGTTGCTTGATCTGAATTTTTGTTGACTTATCGTTTTGGGTTTATGTTGAGGCTGAGCCTCTTTTGTTGCCGATTGTTGAGGCAGAGCCTCTATTTGATATCGTTTGATAAGGCTGATGAGCATTCTCTTTGTTTTAGTTAATGTGATTAGTTGTTTTAATTGGAAGCTGAACTTTCCTCTCCTTATTTTATGTTGAGGCTGAGCCTTCTTCTGCTACTGTTTGTGTTGAGGTGGAGCTTCTTTTTGTGCTAATTATCATTGCTGAGCCTTTTTTATTTTAATTTGATATGGTGAATTGGTTTGGTTGGAAGCTAAGCTTTCCTCTCTTTCATCGTGTTACCATTATTGTTTGTGTTGAGGCAGAGCCTCTTTTTTATGTTGTTTATGTTGAGGCAAAGCCTCTTTTTAGTGCTTTTTTTAAGGCTGTTTGTTGAGGTGGAGTCCTTTTTTACTTTAGTTTGAATTGTTTTGATTGGAAGATGAGCTTTTCTTCACTTTATCGTGTTATGATTTGTGTTTGGGTTGAGGCGAAACCTCTTTTTTTTATGCTATTTATGTTGGGACAAAGCCTCTTTTTAGTGCTGTTTGTTAAGGCTGAGTCTTTTTTTTTTTTCCTTTAGTTTGATGTTGTGAACTGTTTTGGTTGGAGTTAAGTTTCCCTTCACTTTATCTTGTCATTGTTTGGGTTTGGATTGAGGTGGATCTTCCTTTTGTTATTGCTTGTGTTGAGGCGAAGTCTCCTTGTGTGTTAGTTGTTATGACGAATAATGTAGATGGTGAAAGATACAAGACACAATTGTGTAAAAGATAAAAGAAACTGAGATCTTTGATTGTCAAATAGATTGATGTTGTGATTGGAGATGTATTTTATTTATTATATTTTATTCATAGTGATCGGAGATGCATTTTATTCATAGTGATTGGAGATCTATTTTCTTTATTGTATTTTGATCATATTGTTGTAACCTTGAATCCTCCTTGGATCCTTGATGGCAATACCGAAAGGGGTTTGAGGAGGGTTCGACACTCTCCCCGATTGGGTCGAGACTTTTGAACGATCTAATAAAAGTGTTACATAAAACATTTTGGTTCTCAACAAATTTTTATTATTTTAAATTTTTAATTGTTCCCTCTGTAAGAAGGATGACTAGTTTTTTTTTAATCATGAATAATAATTTTTTAGATTTCCAAAGTAATAAAATTTATTAGCGGGAACAAAGAAACAAAGACAAAGAAGAGGCGACAACAATGTTGAGAATAAGGGAAGAAGGCGGAATCGTGAAAGAGAAATGAGACAAGAGGTGCATCCTGGAACTCTTAACAAATAATAACACTTTAGAAGATGAATGCTAAGAAATGACGAAGGTGGAGATGGTGTATTTAGATCAAATGTAAAATTTCTAATAAATAAGAGTAGCTTTTTGGAATTTTAGAGGTTTGAGGGGGAAAGACAAGGTGGAGAAGGTGAAAAGCTAAGTAAAAGATACAAGTTAGATTTTGTGGGTTTGTTGGAGACAAATGACTTTATAGATGTGGGCTTAACACAACGGGACTGTGGGAATGAAGAGATATGAACTCGGTAGTGGTGGAAACATAGAGTAGCATTGGGAGTATTATTTGTGTACGGTATAAGGAGTTTTTCAAAAACGAAGTTGTGTTGAAGGGAAGATCTTGGTTAGTAGTGAAAATAGAAACTAATTTCGAGTGTGTTCGATGTTTTGTATGGGCTAACTAACAAAGATGAGAGGTTATGCTTTTAGGAGGATCTAACCGATGTTAGAGAAAAGTGTGGGTGCCAATGTTGTTGGCGGTGACTTTAATGAGATATTGGAGAATTATGAAAGGAATGGTTACAAGGCCTCAACCTAGAGCATCCTAGAATTTAAGGAATGAGTGGAACAAATTGTGTTGTTGGAAGTTGAGTTGATAGGTAGAAAATTCATTTGGTAAGGAGGAACAAAAATCTTATAATTGAATTGACAGAGCGTTTGCCGATATAGAGTGACAACATGTATTTAGCAATCTAATTATCTAAAAGTGAGTGGGCTAGCAAGGGCTTTGTTGGATTCTTGTCCAATAATTATGGATTCAGAGGAAATTAACTAGGGATCAAGTCGGTTTAGAATGTTGCACGCTTGATTTTCCACATTGAAATTATTAATTTTTTAAAAAAGGAATGCAAAAAGTTGGAAGGTATGAGTATGAGCAATAAATCGAAGAGTTTGAAGGGTAAAAAAGTATTGAATAATAAGGAGAGATTTAGATTCATACAACTAAATAAAGAAGCTATGGTACGAATTGGAAAAAGTGGATGTGTTGATAGAAGGGCATGATGTGGATGAATGCTTTCTTGGTAGGGCCATGGCGTTAAGGCTGCGTTTAGAAGAGAGATAGAGATTAAGAAAAAAAAGATTGAGGCATAAACTAAGAAACATATACTGGATTATGTAAAGTCCCACATCAATTGGAGAGGGAGGGAACAAATAAGCATGCCTTATAATTATAAGGGCATGAATATCTCTCCCTTATGGACGCGTTTTGATAGATGAGTGTGGGTGCTTACCATCATCCCTACCATCGAAAACAAAATCTAATTTTAGGGTGAGTGTGGGGGACGTACTTATAAAGTAGTCATCATCCCTACCTGAAAAAGCGAACAATATCCACAAACAAGTTGTCAAGGATGTTATAGGTGATATCAAAGCTAGGGTCTAGGCCGATGTGCCAATGAGGACATTATGCTCCCTTAGGGGGTGGAATGTAAAGTCCCACATCAGTTGAAAAGGGGAACGAAGCAAGCCTCATAAAGGCGTGGATGTTTCTCCCTTGTGGATGCGTTTTGATTAGGGGAGTGTGGGGGCTTGGCCATCCTCCCAAACATCAAATGCAAAACTCTTCGCCAAGATAAGTACGTGAGACCCATAGAGTGGTCATCATCCCTACCTAACAAAGTGGAATATATCTAAAAGAAAGCGATCAATGTTGTTACAATAGGGTTGTGCACGGATTGGATCGGATCAGATATGGCCGATTTTTCGATCTGATCCGCACAATTTTTATCGGATCGGATCGGATACAATATTCATATTTTTTTTCCTTCGTATCTGATTCAATCCGAGTGCGGATATATCCGCGGATTGCAGATATATCCGCAAATATTGAAAAATTGAAAAAAAAAATGTGCTTGCTTAAAAAAGTAAAAAATTCTCTTTTTGTTTTTAAATACCAAGATTTCAGAACAATCAAACCACGACAAAGAACCATAAATTTTATAGGTAATAATAATTTTATTGATTTTTAATGTTAAGCTTTAATCAATCGAAACATACAGAAGCAAAAATGTGAAGCCAATCTAAAAGAAGCATAAAGAAGCCAACAACAAAAGCCATATGCTATTATGTTGTATGGCAGAACATAAGCAAGGAGGAGAGCGTTGAGAGGTCGTGAGGAGGCAAACAACGAGTAACATAGGCCACAAGCGGCAACGAATAGAGATGAGCGGTGGTAAGGAACAGAGGCGAGCCGCGACAGGTGCATGACGATGGACTCAGATCGAGGAAGAAAGGATTGGACAGTGGTAGCAGGTTGGAGGCACATAGGAAGAGTGAGGTGATGTAGTCATTCGGCTCCGGTGTATGTGGCGTTGATGGTGGACAACTGGATGGCGGTATCATGTGAGGATACGAGAGTGGAGAGTGGGGGAAGTGATGAGTGATGGACTGACAGCGTTCAAAAGCCAAAGGGGTTGGGTTATGAGGTGAATAAAAGATGAAAGATTAGGGTTGAGTGTTAAAAGAAGCATATATATTATATTTATTTATTTATTTATTTAAGTAAGTGCGAATCCATGGATCTGCGGATCGGATGAGCGGATACAAACCTGAAATCCGCAATCCGATCCTTTAACTGTGCGGATCGAATCCGATCCGATGACTCTGCGGATCGAATCAAATCCGCAAAATTCGAATGAGATGCAGATATTCACCGCGGATACGCGGATCGGACCTTATCCATGTGCAGCCCTAGTTACAAATTAAGTTTGTGTATTATGTTTTGGTATAAGGCGGACATGACTAATTATATCTCAGTATCTTATTTGGTTTAAGATAAATATAAAGAATGAAATAAATAAAATTACTTAAATACCCTTATACCTAGGGATGTGTAAAAAACCAGTTTAGCCAAACTGAACTGAAACTGAATTGAACTGTTTTATATAAACCAATTTTTTAAACAAAATAACTAAATTGAAACTGCAGTATTTTTTATAGAAACCGATTTATTATGATTTGGTTTTTTTTTATAAAAAAAAACTAGCTTTAAGAAAGAGACACTATTTCTTCATAGACGCCAAGTAAGAACCCTAACAACACACACCCATTTTTGTTGTTTGATTATCTCTCTCAGCCTTTCTTACATTTGTTGTCACCGATAACTCACCACTGGTGTTGACCGTCGTCTCCGTCACCAATTCATCGCCGGAGAGCTCCGACCCTGCACAATATGAGTCTCAAAGTAATCAAGATGCAATGATCAATGAAGAGAATGGAGATGATATCCTTAATATTTGTTTGCAGTTAAATGAACGCGATTCAGATGCTAAATCCGAACTTGACAAATATCTAAAAGAAAATTGTGAGACTTAAAGTAAGTCAGTTGAGTTTGATATTTTGGGTAGGTGGAAGGAAAATTCAACCTGATTTCTTATTCTTGTACGCATGGCTCATAAAGTTCTAACTATACCTGTTTCTACAGTTTTGTTTTTGAGAGTGTGTTTAGTACCGATGGAAAGATTATTATTGACCCTTATTAGAGCTCCTTGACACCACATATGGTGGAAGTTCTTGTATTCTCTCAAGATTGGGTAATAGATGATTCTTTGAGACTAATTGAAAGTTTTGAAGAGATTGAAAAAACTGAAAAAGGTAATATGGTATTTCTTTTCCTTATTGTTTGTGTGTTACTAATTGTTATTTTTCTACTATTAATGATATATTTTCTTTTGATGTAGGAATAAGTTCTTCAACAAGTGTTAGTGCACATGTTTCTTTGGAAGATGATTAGAATTTGTGTGAGTTTGAATTTGTTTATTTTAAATTCATTTACGTTATTGTTATATCATGTTTTGAATGTGTACTAAACAAAAAGTAGGACAATTCTTGATATTTTCATCTAAACTGATTTTTTTAATTTAAAATCGATTTTATTTTTGTCAATTGGTTTAAACCAATGTACTATATTATAAATTGATTTTAAATCAATTTGTTGTTTGAGAAAATCATTTGGTTCAATTATATATTTCTAAATCATTTAAAATAGTTTGGCTAAGTTTCAGTTCAATTTAAGTAAAAATTTAACGATGCACACCCCTACTGGCGAAAATAATTAAGGGATTTTAATTCATATTATCAATAAAGGAGGCACAAAATTTTATTGTAAGACATATCTAATTATGACAAAACCAAACTCTAAATTCATGTCACAAGCCTAAATTAGTTCCAACATGTTGGAATTGCAATAATAATAATGAAACAATAAAAAAATTAGTTATTCAATATTATAACATCCATGATTTCGATGAAAAATGTTTTTTTTCATTTTTTAAAGACCATGAACAATGTTTAATACACCATATGACAAACCAGCTTCCATCAGGTCCTGATGAGTTTAATTTCAAGTGCATCAAGCGATTATGAGAGATAATAGGACAAAACTTTTGCGACATACGTTCCTTTTTTTTTGACAAGTAGAACACAAATTTCATTCTATGAAAGCCAAACGGCACTTAGAGCTTGTATAGAAACAAACAGTTTTACATTGAGAAAAGGAACATAAATATCCTATTTGTTGAACTATGGTCTGAGAGGAGGCACAGCTTTCAATTACAAAGAATCTTAATGGATAGAAACATGGATACATCTGAGTCCCTTTAGTTTCTTGACGAACACAAATGTGCTGCAACACATTAGAATATATTTTCTTCTGCTCTGCATAGAAATGATATTTCCCCAATCTGAAATTTTTCCACCAAGCAAATTTATGTTCTCATGGGGTTTTTCTACTGGATCTGAACACAACTTCAACACATCAACCATAAAAAGTTGCAGCATATACCACAAAAGTGAAATTACCATACAAGGGATATTTTAGATCCAGATCTGGATATCAGATCTGGATACATGGTGGAACCTAAAACTAAAAATGAAAACAAAAGAAAGGAGGAAAGAGAGAGACAAGCACAAGTGAAGGAAGAGAAAAGAAAAGGAAAAGGGGAGGGGGGAAGGGACTGGCTGAAATAGCCGATGTCTTGTGGATACATGAGGGGGTGGTGGAGGAAGAAGGGGAGGGCAAGAGGAAGGAGGTGAGGAAAAAGGAAAAAATGATCAACAGAAAAGGTAATAAGTAAGAGGAGGGGGAGGGAAGGCCACCGCCAAGCTTGAGCGGCGGCAGTCCTCCGCCACTGCTTTGCTTTTTGGCATTGGCACATAAAATATGTTGAAGAAAGAATTATTGATAAAAAGTAAAAATTATTCTTTTTTATTGAAGAAAAAATTTAAAATAAACTCTTATCATTTTTTCTAAATTTAATAAAAATATTAACTCTACTAATTTTTATTCTTCACCAAAGCAATATTCAAAATAGTAATAAAAAAAGTTCTAAAGAGCTAAATGACTATAGGCTAATAACTACGGTGGGTAAAAAAAATAAGATAATAAAGAATTTTAACTTTTTGTATCGAAAAAAAAAGAATTTTAACTTTTGATTTCTTAATAAATACCATGATGACACTTGTTAACCTTTTTTTTTTCTATATAATTACTTTTGTTTTTTTATTAAATATTTGGTTTAGTTATCTACTTTCAGAGTTACGTTATACATTTTCCCCGCATATGCATAGTTTTCACTTTTCAGCTATCTACTTTCTTTTCACAATTGTTAGATAAAAAGCAGAATAATTTGATAAACAAAACAAAAGTGGAGTGATAATGGTGGATTCAGCAGGAATCAAAATTAACTTCTAGCTATAGCTAGGTTAAGGTTAGGTTATGCAATAATTACGTGAGTAAATGTGTAATGAAAAGGAATATGTACTAATCTAGTAATCTGCAAACGTAATATGTTCCAAAAGTAGGTATATATATCTTGATTTTAATATAAAAAAATTAAAAGTTTCTTCTCATACTCATACATTATTAACTATAATAAACAAATACCAATGTTTTAATAAGAAATAATCATACTAAAATACATTATTACTATGATGGAATTTTCGGCAGATAATTGCAAGATTCTGAGTTATCAACATCGATTATTTTGTTAGCAGTATTTGGCGCCAAATAGAGCTAAATCGGTGGGGAAGAAAAACATTGTGAACCGAATTATATATCAATGATTTACATAATCATAATTTTACTTATAAAATCGATCTTTGTTTATAATTTGTAGATATAGTTTTATTTTATTTTATTATTTTTATAAATAAAAGTAATAAATAGACATTGAGTTATCATCTATCTCTTCTAGTTTTCTAAATTTAGTTTTTTTCCCCCTCTAGGCTTTGGCCTTTTTGTTTCTAATTCTTTACAGAAGTATTGTTAATTAATTATTTAATTAAGAACCTCAGTTTAAAATTAAAGCACTTATATTATTGAACCAATTTCAAACCCTTATAAACCTCTCATCATCATCACTTAGGAACTGTAAGTAATTCAAAGACTATATCCTCTTATGAAGTAAATTTTGAAATTGAAAATTTTACTCGATTTACACGAGGGGATATTATTTGTTGAGTAAACACCCAATAATCCGACTCCAGATCCATGTTCATTTACTCGAAGGACAAGAAGGTGATGATATTTTTTAATTTTTATTTTGCTTGATATAATTAAAAGTATTTTCTAAAATGCCTAATATATATAAAAAGTAAGTATTAAAATAAGGAACAAGAATTTAAATATAAAAATTACTAAGAAAAGTAAAAATTTAAAATAAAAAAATATAAAATATAAAATTGAAAAAATAAGAATTGAAAAAAAAATAATAATAAAAAATGAAATAAAAAATAAGATTTACATGTCTACCACGAATATAACAGCAAGGTATTCTATAAATAATTTTTTGGGTAATGTTGTTAGAACAAGTGGTTTTGACCAACCAAGTGCAACCAAGTGATTTATTTCTATATTAAATAGAATATTATTTTGGTGTTAAATAGTATAAAAAAGTGCACATAAATAAAGTTTTATTTGACACCAAAATAATCTTCTATTAAGTATAGAAATAAATCACTTAGTTGCACTTAATTGGCCAAAACCACTTGTTCACATAGAATTTTTATAATTTTTTCATGCACAGAAATTGAACAGTAGTGTTAGTAAATAATTATAGGATGTCTCTATGAATAAATTTTTTATGCATAGAAATTGAATAGTAGTGTTACTAAAATAATTATAAGATGAGTCTCACACTCACCTTTAAATTTTGTATATTAGAAAACATTCCATGAAATATTTAGCGAATGAAAAAGTATAAATAATCAATATATTTATAACCAATAAATCAGTAAACAAAAAATAAAACATTTGTAATCTTTGTCTATAAAATGTTTATAATAAAAGTTATAAAAAACATACATTTAAAACCTAAAACAATTAACAATTAGTCAAATCTGTATTTTATATAAATAGAACATCCGAAACCTAAAGAAATAAAACATGTAATTTAAATCCAATTTAAGTTGTTGGCTGAATTTTTATTTGTTTTTAACAAATAATGCTATTTGTGTTTTTTCACCTAATAAACTCATGCGTCAAACAAAAATATAATAAAGTCTAGCATATAAATTTTGAATCAAGACAAAAAAAAAATAAGAGTTATTTTATTGGAATAAATACGTATTTATGCAACATTACTCATATTTAATTTTACTTTTTTCAATTCATTAGCCGTCTTATTCTAAACCATTTTTTGTTAATTCCAAAGATCAAAAGGAAAGAAAAATACTCTTTATTATTTTAGATAAGGTTAAAATTTACCTTATATATAGTTATACTACATGTATACCTTTTTTCTCCATCTAAGTCCATTCAAGTGAACTCGAATAGAATAATACTAGTAGAACGAACAAAAAATTTAAAAACAAACAAACAGGTTTTAAACCTGTTCGTGCACGAATAGAATATTACTACTAGAACGAACAGAGAAACGAATAGGTTTTAAAACCTGTTCGTGTCAACTATAAAAACATGTTCGTTATATATATAAATTTC
>JASCZI010181359.1:71961-85886 GCA_036250425.1 Stylosanthes scabra | reverse complement strand
GTATACACCTAGATTAATTAATTAATATATATATATATATATATATATATATATATATATATATGAAAGTAATACTACTACTATTCACTATTGTCTATTGATACAATCCAAATGATAAGGGGAAAATCATGGGCAGAATGGAATGCTAAGTGATTATGATTAGAGTGAACTAGAACCAGAAAATATGGAGCATTTCTCTTTTTTGCAGCATTCTTGGCCATAATTTAATTTCAGTAATCCATTGATAGTAATTCTCTGTTATAAGCAAACTTCAAATATATTAAATTTAAATAAAAGAAGATAATTTTGTAATTATTTTTTTCAATGATTCTGTTAATGGAGCTATCTATGAAAAGAGCTTTTATAATTTATATATATATAGTTTTAAATAAGTTGAAACAAACCTAAGTAAGGAAGCTTAAAAAATAAACAACAGCGGTAGCAATAATACAAAGATATAGATACACAATTACCATGAGATCGGTACATTTAAAGTTTAAACAATGAGATATATAAGGTATGTAATTTTTTATATGGAGGGATAAAGTTAAGTTTAATTATAAATATCGGCTTACTTATTTATTTATGAATAATGCTACGGAACTAACGATAGAAAGTCATTAGGGAGTCAATAATTAAATTATCATCTAAAATTTATGAGTTATTATTATAGTACGTATTGGCTTCCTATTGGTTATAACGTGTTGGTTCTCTGAGTTTTTTTATTTATTTGTTTTAAACTAAAATTTTACCAGGACATAATAAATGATGATAGAATTTTAAATTTTTTATTATAAAATTTTGATATTACATATAAATATAAATAAATTGTTATATATATATTATCTAAAAGAAACTAATTGAAGCTCCACAATAGTACCTTATAGTTAATAGTTAACTAGTTTGTTTTTCTTTTTCTATATCCAAAATTGGAGCAGCCTAATAATGACTCATTTTAACTAATTATAGCTTTAGCAACTTGCCTCAACAACTTGCCTCAACCCACTATGACACACTTTGACAATAATACCCCCTCTCTCTATATATATATACACACTCACACATTAACACACATCAACAACTATATAAGAATATTTCAAGCCACAAAGCCAAAATCAAAATCTCCCAACACAAACATAAACACAAACACCTCGCGTTCATATAGAAGAGAAAACGAAAATTCCATTAATGCCCCTCCCTACTTCTTCCATGGCTGCTTCAATCCCTCATCCTCAGTTCTATTCAAACTACAACACCTTCATTACCGATCTTGCAGATTTTCCTAACTATCATGCACCCAACAATAATGACAACAACGTTTCATCAATCATTATGGACAATTTTGCTATATGGGGTAGTGGCCAAGATTGCTTCTTTATTAACAACAACAGCAACAACAACGCTTTGATTATTGATAACGAAACACTTGATTGTGATACCATGAATAATTCAGGTTCTTGGGTAGTGCCAAGTTTTGCGGAGCAACTCGGTGGTGGCGGCCGTGGTGTTTCGTCAGACATGGCTGTGCCGGCCATATCTGACTCTAAAATGGGGTTCTATGGCGGCGCCACCGCAGGGTTTCAAGACTTTAGCAGCGGCTACCGGCCTCGTCTTGGCGATTTTGGGGAAGAATGTTGTGGTTTTGCGGAGGATATTAAGCCGCCTACCTATCCTAACGCCACAAGAGAAAATTGGGTACGCAATTTGTATCCGTTTAACAAAAATTAGTTACTAATTTAGTCATTGTATATATTTACGTATAAATATATGTTATATTTCAACATGTATTACCTGCCATACAGGCCACTAACACTATTTTTTTTATTTGCTTTAATTTTTTGCATGTTTTTTTTCCTCTATTTTATGCCTTATATCATCTTCTTTTCTTTGGAATTAATTTCTTCACATGATTTATAACTTTGTTAAAAAATTTAAAATATTAAAAACACGTGAATACTTTTGTTTCTGTCTTCGTTATACTTGGTACTGCAATTCTGCTGATGTATCATCAGTATAGTATATTGCAGTTTATCAAATCATAATTTAAAATCTTGGATGGAAGGGACAGTGCATGGCATGATGTTAATTTTGCACTCACTGAGTTAATTTGTTTTCTTTTATTATTATTTCAAAACAATAATTAATTATTGTATGATACCTGCTGTTTTTCTCTAAGTTTATTAATGTATTAATTTAAATCACTTCAAATTTGGAAGTGTGTTTTAAAGAAAAAAGTAGTACTTAATAATTTGGTGATGAATTGAATTAATTAATATTTGAAATTTATGTAACAGGGGATTCAAGGAAATCAAATGGCAGCAATTGAAGAACCTAACATAAAGGTAGGAAGGTACTCAGAGGAAGAAAGAAAGGAAAGGATTCTCCGATACTTGAAGAAAAGAAATCAAAGAAACTTTAACAAAACCATCAAGGTCTCTAATATCAATTATTCTCAGCTTTTTTCATACACAAGCTTGTCCTTTTTAATTTCTTTAATTTTTATATATATATATATAACAACCATTATTGATTTATTAATTAATTTTTGTATATTTATATAGTATGCATGCCGGAAAACGTTAGCTGATCGGCGAGTTAGAGTTAGGGGAAGGTTTGCAAGGAACAATGAACTGTTATGTGAGGAAGACATGGCTACAAAGAAGAGTGAGAATCATCATCATCATCATCTTCATGATCATGATTTGAAAGAAGAGTTTTATGGCGGTGAATCAATCCAGTTCCAGGTAATTTTTTATTTTTTAAATGTATGTACTGCTATGTTACGGATATGTATGTGGGAATTAAGAACCTATATGCATGATGAAAATGAAATGTCATGCTATATAAAATAATTAAATATTAAAACAATCTTATTACTTGATTTAAATCAATTATATATTATTATCTGTATATATAAAAAAAACAATTGCTAATCAGTCACTACTTATAAGATTCTGTATTTAACATTTTAAATTTATTATTATTATAATACTATTGTAAACAATTTGTAGAATTTAATTTGCGGGGAAGTGTAAATTAATATTTATAAAAAAAAGTTTTTTCAAAGATATTAGATATTGCATTAATGAAAAGACTATTACAACCTTACCAAAGTTTTGCCAAAGTGAAGCAAAAAACGCAAAAACAAGAAACTCAAGTTTTGCATTTTGAATTAATATTTATAAAATTACACAATACACAGTGACTTATTTAATAATTGGTGTTCTCCTTGTATGTAAAATTTTTATTTTATATTTATCCATAAATTATGTATTTTTTCCATATCTCTCCAATAATAATTATCTCTTTTTAGATTCATGCACTAATTTATAATAATAATAATAACAACAACAATAATAATAATTTGAAATTAACAATTATTATTATTATTATTTTTTCTGCAGTTAAAGAATGATGAGGAGGACTGGTTGCAAGAAGCCATGGCAAGTTTGGTCTATTTATCTCACTCTTCACCAGAAGACATGTAGAACTTAATTAGCATCTCTATGATTCAACGTCATAATTAACCCTTGCTTTCCAAGCACATGTGGTGTTTTTCCTTTTCTTTTTCCCCTACCAGCAGGGAGGGTTTAATTAAATTAGAGAGAGATATATATTTCACTATAACCATATTTGCTAATGTATGCTAATTAATTTTTCCTTGATAATTAATCAAGCACGTAGTTGTAAACTCTAATTATGCATGGCGGTGTAACAAGCTAGCTATCATAGCTATGTAGATTATTATTATCAATATAAATATTATTATTATTATTATTACTATTATTATTGTTTTCATGTTTTTTATACTAATTTAATAATAAATTTAATTTTGATTTACTATAATATAAAATTTAGATAGTCATACAATTATAATTTTTTTTAATAACCAATTAAAAAAATAATAAAAAATAAAATTATTTTTATTAATATAACGTTAAGTAATTGAATATATACTGATATATCATAAATAAATTCTTTAATAACAGGGCATCTATTTATTACTTTGCTAAGGAACTCTTCTATATGGGCCTAGCTTAGTTTGACTAGATACTTGTGTGTTGATTGAGATATAATATTCCATGGAAGAAGACACTAAGGCTTTTAAGTTTGAGTAGACACAAAAATATTCCAATATAACATAAAAACCTAGCTAGCTAGCTAAGCTTATAAGTCACAATCTCTTCAATTCATTCAAATCAAATACTGTTCCAACTTTCAAGTCAATTTCTTGCTATTATTGATGTAATTCATTCATTGTGATGATTACCTGAAAGCCACTAATCGGAAATTCTAGCTCTCATATATTCTAGGATATCTACATGAATATATGTGTCGATCTTTAATTTGAGTTCAAATTTGGTTTTCAAGCTTGCTTCCAGAATAATATAAACTCTTCAATTTAATTAGTTAAAGTAAAAAGAGAAATTAATCTAAAGAGAGAAAATGACAACGATCTAACTATATATGATAATTTGCTATATGAGTCTCTTTAAATAAATTCATATGTATTAAGACTGGAAAAAGATCAAGATTTGTGTGAATTTTTTCATTTTAATTATGTTATTCTATAAATCCGTATCTTTTAATTTAATTATGCGGTTAATTATATTAAGCATTAACTCTTTCACTTTTGAAATACTAATAAAACTTTACTTTCACTTAAATTAATTATACATGTAGTCACCAAAAAAAACCAATTATACATGTGTACAATTTCACAAAACATAATAACTAGTTGAGAAGTTCTTAAAATTAGCATAGTATTGATTTATTTTAAATAAATTGTAACATTTATTATTTTAAAAGTTTTAAGTTTTTAGAAAGCCACTAAATTAAAAAACATAAGGTAATAAGAATTTGTTTTCCAATTAATTAAAAGAAATAATTAATTTTTCTGATGATGTGCATGCTGCACTATTCTATTTTTCTATCTTAATATAAATATTAATTAAGTCATTTTGATTATTTGGTTTTATAATTTATTTCAATATTCATTTATTTGTTTTATTTTCTAAAATTTAGTTGTTATGCTTACAGAACTTGCGCCTATTTTTATGAAGAATTACTAATCTTCATAGTTTAATTTAAGCAATATTTTAATATATAAGCCAAAGATAAATGATGTTATTTATTAATATTTTGCAGCTATTATGTAAAGTATCTCAAATAAAGCAACAGATAATCAAGTGTTAGTGTATGCATGTGTTACCAAGACAAGGTTGCAAAAAAATAAAGAAAAAAAATAAAGAGAGGATATTTATTAATAATCAATTAGGAAAAAATAATTGAAATGGTGGAGTTTTCATTTGGATTAATATTGAAAATCATATACGCCTGTATTATTCTTTAATTATAATGGAGCTTTAAGATCTAATGTGAAAAATAATTAAGTAATAAAATGAATATATAATAAAAATGATTAGTTTACTCTAGATATATAAATTTTATTGACTTCAATAAATAGTTAACATGTACCAAATGATTTTTATATCATAAGAATTTTTCAAATATACCAGGAATATTCGGTATTCTGTATTTTTAACCGTTAATTTTAATTATATATATTTTTATAATTAAAATTAATTAAAATCAACGGTTAAAAATTTACCAGATATATCGAAAACGCTTCGCATATTATATGTTGAATTTGCAAGTACACTAACTTGCGTGTGGCAGTCCCATGCAATTTTATTTTATATTATATGAGAAAGAAGAATTATTCTTCACATAGTTGTGGAATAATAATAATAATAATAATAATAATAACACCATATAAAAAAATACTTATGCTTTGTTATGCATGTATATCATTTCTATTTATCACTCAGTTTGATTTTAAAAAAAAGTGTTATGGGAAGCTTTATCTCTCAAAACCCTTTTGCACTTCGCTTTTTAGAAGAACCTATAAATGTTCTCATCAACATTTTTTTCATTTACGATTAAAGTCCAAAAGTAAAAAGTGTAAATTACAACCCCCAACGTTTCACATGTATGTTGAATATTATTCTTTCCTCCTTCCTTGCAATTCCATATATACCATAAAAAGCCCTAGGAATTTTTACAATTAAGGAATTATCAAAGTGATTAAGCCCTAGTAATTAATTTTATTCAAAAAACTTTTTTGTTTTATTTTTGTTTTGTTTTGTGATTAATCTGTTATTTGGTTGCAATATAGATTCAAAAGTATATTATTATTATTATTATTATTATTATTATTATTATTATTATTATTATTATTATTATTATTATTATTATTATACCCCTAGCAACTCCTAATAATGGCGTAAACATGAAAAATGGGTTTCCTCCAATGCCCATGAATGATTATCGAATTCAATTCCAATTCCATGAAAGGTACTACGATGCCATACCAAGGACAATTATCCTCATCTGAACAAGCAGGCATCTCAGTAATGGTTCTTATCCTCGTTAAATTCAATAATATGAATAATTATTACGCATATATTTAGAGTCGTAATTAACTACATTATATTCATGAGAAATTTACCATTTAATTTTTAGGCATATAAATGTGAAATTATTATAATTAACCAAATATTAACTTTGATTCCAAATAAATGTATGAGTGCTATTTAGAAAAAGCTACACAAAATCAATTAATTATTTTCCTTGATGTCTACCCTCTACTAAATTAATGAAAAATAATCAATTAGAAAAAAGAATAAATATAAACGATACTAATTAATAAAATGGTAACTTTTTAAATCAATTTATGTATTAAATATCAAAATGTTTCTACCTAATTTTTTAATCTTTGTTCAGTATTTATATTTATAAAACTCTTATTAGAATCTAACGTATATATAATTTTTAAAAAAATCCTATTAGAAGCCAAGCATCGTTTTAGATTCCAAGAACGATGGTGTGATAATACGGAGGAGATTCAATTAATTAAACACACATGGACTCAACAAGTTGAAGGTTCTACTATGTTCAGGCTAGCAGGTAAACTAAAGAATTGCAGGCATAAGCTCGTTGATTGGCAAAGGAATAATTGCACTAATTTTCAACTCCAAATTCAGACTCTTAAAGCCAGCTTGGAGACTGAAATTGGTAAAGGAGCACAATCTGATCCAATGGCTATTCGGATTATTGAAGAGGAAATTGAAGAAGCAATTTTACAGGAGAAAAGGTATTGGCGTGAGAAATCTCGAGTGTAGTGGCTAAATTGGGGGGACCGCAATACAAAATTCTTTCATTCTAAGTTCAAGACGTGGGATAGAAGGAATAAAATCCACATGTTAACTGATGATGACGGAATTACAACTTTTGATTCAGCTGGAATTGCCACCATTACACAGAATTATTTTGCCGTTCTCTTTTCATCTTCAAATCCTAGATCTCCGGAAGATGATTTCTCAGGAATTCCTCAAAAAGTGTCTGCAGATACAAATAGAATGTTGACTCGGCCAGTTATTGAGAAAGAGATTAAGTCTGATGTCTTCTCAATTAACCCCTTATCAGCTCCCGGTGATGATGGCTTTACTGGCAAATTCTATCAATTTTTTTGGGAGACGATTAAGGCTGATGTTATTCTGGCAGTTAGGAGTTTTTTTCACTGAAGGTAAACTTTTACGTGTTCTTAATCATACTCATATTTGCCTCATTCCTAAGATTGATAATGCTAGTACCATGACTCAGATTCGGCCTATTAGTCTTAGTTCTGTTTTCTACAAAATTATCTCTAAGATCTTAGTGGATAGATTGCAGTTTGTTATGAACAGGATTATCAGTGACTCCCAAAGTGCCTTTATCAAAGGCCGACTTATTAGTGATAATACTCTAATTGCTCATGAATTCATGCACTTCCTCAAGAATAAGAGATATGATGATTGTGACTTGGCCTTGAAACTTAATATGAGTAAGGCCTACGATCGAGTTGAATGGTCTTATGTGTGGGCTATAATGCAGAAATTGGGTTTTTGTGCTAAATGGTTGAATTGGATTAAGGAGTGTGTGATGACAGTTTCCTACTCTATTACTGTGGATGGTCAACCTTTCGATTTTTTTAAGCCGTCAAGGGGTCTTCGTCAAGACGACTCGATTCTTTTCAGCAGAGCTACTGAGGAAGATTGTCAGAGTCTAATTCAGGTTCTGAATACTTATGAAGAGATCAGCGTGCAGCAAGTTAACCTAAATAAATCCTCTGTATTTTTCAGCAGAAACACTTCTGTTGATGTTCGAAATCATTTATCTGGTATACTTCAGGTTCCTCATGTTGGTAACCAGAATAGGTATTTGGGTTTACCAGCTGTTATTCACCGGTCTAAGAGGGCTACTTTTAACTACATCAAGGACAAGGTTTTCAACAAGCTTCAGCACTGGAAGCGAGGATTATTGTCATCAAGTGGTAGGGAGGTTCTCATTAAAGCTATAGCTACTGCGGTTCCTATTTATTCTTTTAGTTGTTTCAAATTACCTGACACCCTACTAGATGATCTTCAGAGAGCTATTCTTAATTTTTGGTGGGGTCAGAAAGGTAACGAACGAAGAATGCATTGGGTTAGTTGGCAGATTACCCGTAGACCGAAATGTGAGGGTGGTTTAAATTTTAAAGATTTAAAGGCTTTTAACCTCGCTATGCTTGCGAAGCAAGGCTGGAGGCTACTTACTCGTACTCATTCTCTAGTTCACAAGGTTTTCTGCAGCAAATATTTCCATTCTTCCAATTGTTTACATGCTATAGTGGGTTATAATCCATCGTGGGAATGGAGGAGTATATTAGAGGGTCGGAAGGTGCTAGAAAAAGGCATCCTCTGGAAGATTGGTAATGGCCTTTCTGTTAGGATTAAAGAAGACTCATGGGTTAAGAATTATTTGGCACTTTCACCTACTGCTATTTCAGGAACTACTTATATCCCCACCTATGTTTCAGAGCTTCTACTGGCTAACAACTCTTGGAACTATCCTCTAATTTCAGCAATTTTCATTCCAGAGATCACAACAGCCATAATTAACACACCTATTCATCAAGGTGAGGATTCACTAACTTGGATAAAGGAGAAGAAAGGTGGCTATTCTGTCTCTTCAGGTTACTCGGCAGCCTTCCAATTCAACCACCCTCCACTTGATTTTCTCTCTGATCACTGCAAGAGCAAAGAATTGTGGTCAAGCATTTGGGGTCTGAAGAATGCTCATCGCATTAAGAATTTTATATGGAAGATTGCACATGATGGTTTACCTGTGACATCGAAGCTTCACACCAGAATCTCCTCCATCAATGCCGTTTGTTCTCGGTGTCTCTCTCAGGCTGAAACTTTGTCTCACTACTTATTCCATTGCCCTGATTCTGAAGAGACCTGGCGTCTTCTGGGTTTCCCTGTTCCGATTTCCTCATCTTTCCCGTGGCAATGGTGGCTGGAGCTACATCGAACTCTCCGTCAGCGTCGAGCATCTGATGTCTCCCTCGAACTGGTGGCGAATCTCCTCTGAATCCTATGGAAATCGCGGAACGACTTCATCTTCAACGTAACGGTCGTCGACGAGCTCCTGTCGAATATCTTGCTGAAACTTGAGCTCTCTGCTCTGACCATGCTGCTCAACAAAACTAAATCCCTAATCCCCAATTCTTTCTTCTTCTCAATCTATTACATACTCCTTATTAGATTTTGTTAGAACATTACAATTTTACCCATGCTTTGTGGCTTTCCTTCTCATGCTTGTAGTCCTTTTTGGACTTTTCCTACTTAATAAAGTACCTATCTTTGAAAAATAAATAAATAAATAAATAGATATATAAGAAAAAAAATTGAAACTTTTAAAAAAATTAAAACTTAATTAGAAAAAACATAAAAGAAAATTCAATTAGAGAAAGAAGGTTTAAATTTGAATTATAAAGGAAGTTTTTTAAAAAAAAATAGCTGAAATTGCCTACTAGATTGTTAGTTCTAATATATTGATGATTAAATCTTGTCATTTTCATGATAATGACTATTGCCAACAACCTAATATGATCTTAATCACCTAGCTAGTGTAAGTTATATATATGTACAAATTGAGTAGGTCACATAGCTCCTATATATAAGTGTTCCCAAACTATATTGGAGCCCTGGCCCCTACTTTGTTGAAATGTCATCCTCTCTAAACCCCCATCTAGAATGGCCACTCTTCTAATTTTCTTGACACCACACTTGCTTTTTTATGAACTATCTACTACTTTGTATATCTACTACTTTGTATGTGCTTCTTAGTGGTGTCATTTTCTTTCATACTTATCTTCCTCACTTATTGCCATCATGTTCAATCAAATAAGGGGAAAATGATGGATAATTGGATGAGTAAACTTGGCATAGTAATTTTGTAAATCTTAGTTAATAAAATTACACAATCATTTAATTAAATTTATTTTAATTTTTTATATTATAATTTATTTGGAAAATGAAAAAAAAATTATTATTTTTACTAACATGACTATATAATGTGAATTTTTTGTTTTCATTTTAACTTTGTTTTGTTTTATTATTCCGTTGTTGATTCCTTGTGATGGATTTGTTGAAATTAATTATAAAAATAAAGAGTGTATCAAAATTGAATTATATATATAATTATTGATATATCTTTACTATCAATAAGTAATTTTAATTATAATATAATATAGCGTTTTAATAACTAAACTTTTTTCATCCTTGTTAGTTGCTCCTATTCTTTCAAAATTAAAAGAAAGAATTTAAGTATATGAGGTAAAAATCAGTGTAACATTTTTGAAAGTACAAAGATACTAAATGCCATTTGAGTTAATCTCAGTAAGGAGTGTATTTATGATTTTAGAAATTGTTAAAGGATTAGTGTATTGTCTAGTGTAAAGGAAGAAAATTTAATTTTATTTAGCCTAATCTAAGTCATGTTTTAGTTTCTTTGTGGATTTCCATGCAATATATTCAATGTGATACTAGTGATATGATGTTATTAATTAAGAGATGAATGTTATAGTATATATATCTGTGAATTCAGATATAGTTGCATAATGATATAATTATATGTTATAATTCTTTTAATTTGAATAACCAGCAGCCATGAGTCTTTAATAAATTTAAAATGAATAGGTTTTTTTATGGTATTTAATAAATTTTTATTCTCTATAAATTTTTAAAAATTATTCATTTTGAGTAAATTGATCCCCTCATCATTTTAGTTCGGATTAATTTATCTTATAATAATATCTTTGGAATTTTAATAATTTTATAATAAAATTTGTAAAAAATTTATGTATTCAACATATATATTAAAAATTTAATGCAAAACTATAAAAGAAGTAATTCGTTCAAGTAATATTTATTAAAGACTAAAAGTATTCTGATAAATTTTATTAAGACTAGTTTAGATACTTATTCTATGATTATTATTATTTTTTGGGTTTAAACCTTTTGGTTCACAAAATTCTCTTTATATATATTAATTTGACTATTACTATTCGACACGTAGGTATTAAAAAAAGGTATATAGGTAGATCTTGTAACGTGAATTTTTTATTCTTAAAGTTCTACTTTTAAGCACTTAGTAAAATAATCAAAACATTTATCATTTCAATTATCTTTTTTTAGCAAGAAATTCCTTGAAGCTCTGCTGTTTTAATTTGCATGCATCTATTTTAACTTGGTGGGGCCTACCCTACTCCTACATGAGAAACTTAGTCAAAAAATATGTTGATTACTAAGCTATAGGAACACATGCACTACTACTTTTATGAGATTGAAAGTGGCATATTATATAGTCTTTTTCAGATTATTCTGCCTACAAGTATCCTTGTTCCTTCTAGAGATCTTGATAGGTGCCTCATGTGTGTATTGTGTGTGTATATATCAGATAGTTGTTCATTGCTTTAGGCCATGCTTGCACCACTATGTGGCCATGTTTTTCAAATTCTTTGTCAATTTAGATATATGTACAATTTGGAATTGATGTTCTTTCCGTAATTGGGGATGGGAATAATGTAATCTTTGTGAAAATTTTACATGACATAGTTATGGGAAAAAATACCAAAATTATCCACAAAAGTTTCGAACGCTGATAAAATTACCTATGAAAGGAAAAAATGATTTTTTTACCCATGAAAGATGGACTCCATTTGACAAAACTACCCAAAACTATCCAAAATCAATGGCTTACTAGTGACTTTTGGGTAGTTTTATCACACGGAATTCATTTTTTATGGGCAATTTTATCAGCGTCTGAAACTTTTGTGAGTAGTTTTAGTATTTTTTTCCATAATTATATAAAAACTCACCTATAAGTTTAAATTTGGAATTTTTAAAAAAAGTCATTTTATTTTACTATGTGCATAGTTTTAAGGGCGACATTCAAATGTATTTTTAATATTTAAATGTGTTTTAGAAAAAAATTATCTTGTAGAGCTTGATATTGCATCTAAAAAAAATATTGTAGAAATCAAATTTGATGGGTTTTATGTTCTTTGATGTCAGAACACGGGTAATTTAATCTAACACTCCCACTAAATGATTAGGTACAACATTTATTTGGTTTGATTTTGGAAAAAATCTTAACATATAAAAGAGCATTTTTATCCAAAAGTAGGATGTTATTATATATGAGTTCTATCTCAATAAAAATATTTATTATGCATGATGTAATTTTTAGGGTCAGCGGAAGATACTCTAAGTAAAATAAAGGCTAACACACGTGATAATTTACGGGAGAACACCTCCTTTGAAACCGACTTACTCGACAGTTTGACCCACTCCCACTCATTCTCAAGAAAAAGAAAATGTTTCTATGGATAGACGACCGATAAAAGATTCGGAAAATATTGATCATTGAAACTTTGATCTTAATAAAGAATCATGGTTTGGACATGATATATCATATCTTTTGAAGTAAGATTTTTCAATGAAGAAAGAATAATTTGGTCCATGATGGATAATGCTGCCTTGGTCAATTGTTGCAGGTACAAGCTGCGACGGGGCGTAGCCAGGAAGAGCAAAGTAGAATTGTCTGCAGTAAACTGAATGATGTTACTACTTATTTCTAAATTAGTTCAACTATAGTTAGTTTGGGCTGAGATTTACTTTACATGCGTGGGAGAATAAGTGAATGATAACACGGAATAAGATCAAACATCAAATTATTTGGTAATTTTTTTTAGCCCAATTACTATAATCAAAATAGGACAATTACTAGATAACTAGTAGGGAAGACCTGAATGTGATGGATGACTTTCTTTTGTTGATGTTATTCCCTCCACTAGCCACATGCCTAAAACGAAAATTATTTTTAATATTGAAATAATATGTGTGTTTTATCATTTTATGACCATGCATGTGAGTGTTACGTTAATATGGGAAAGACTTTAACTTAATTAAAACATGAAAAGAATCCGTCATTGACGGATTAAATTTTTGTCTTATTATGTTCTGATCAATGCGTCATTGACGCATTCATTAAGATTTTTTTTTAAATTGAATTTATAAAACCGACGGCTCAGATCAAGATGGTTGAGCATCGTGCGGCTCAGAGGACGGAGTGAATCCGTCGCTGACGGATTGATTGGACGGCCAAGATGAGTTTGGCGACAATCGTGCGGCTCATGTTGAAGAGCAATCCGTCACTCACGGATTCAGTGTGCGTTGGGAAAAAAAATGAAAATCAAAGATCTGACCGCTCAAATCATGAGATGTGTTCAATTCTGTGGCTCTCATCATGTTGGAATGCGTCACACACGGATTGCACTTGGAGAGAGAAAAAAAAAAGCAAGTCACGGATCCTTAAGATCCAACGGCTGGGATTAAAGCCAGCTTCATCCAATAGTTGGGATCAAAAGTGAAAAACACACTTGAATGAGTAATTGCTCATTTTGCTTGGTCACTTTTAGCAACCCATGCTCGAAAGTGTCTTCATCCCCAGCTTGCTGAGGCCGGCCATTGAAGGAGGTAAGCTTTTTTTTTTTT
>JASCZI010181359.1:26915-62613 GCA_036250425.1 Stylosanthes scabra | reverse complement strand
CATGGCACAAGTGCTTGGGAACCTGGTGACAGCAGGTCTGACCCGGTGACAGTGGGGATCCTATAGAGTTTGTCAGCCCTGGGCATAGATCAGAGGCTCCATATTTCGGTCACGCGCAAGAGGTCCTGGTGACAGCAGGATTGTACCGGTGACAGCGGGTTACTCTTGGGAGCCGGGGGCTGAATCACGAACTCCAAGCAACACCTGCTCCAATGTGAGTCGAACTCGAAATTGTGGGTTCGTTGCCACACAGCTAGTTAGTTTCGGGTATAGCGGAGGTTCCTCTTAGGGGGTGTTTAATCGATCTGGGACATAGCAGCAATGAGAGGGATGCACAGTATTTCAACTCACGGTCGGGATACTCTTTTATTATCATTGTCATTTACTGTTTTTAACTGCTTTCAACTGCTTTCACACTGCGAACTGCTTTCAAACAAACTCAACCGCAACCAACCCCAATCAAAAATAAACTTTCCCTTTCACTTCCTGAGCAGAACGACCCGAGTCTCATACTCAGTATTTTGGTTGCACCATGTGACACCTCTTTAGAACGTGCCGACGCAGCCCGCGAGGGATAAGGTGCTTTCAGACTATAACGAACGAAAGCATCACCACCCGAGCGGGCGTGCCAGGGACCTAAACGTGAAAAAAGGCCTTCTAGACTTGGGCCCATCTCCTACTATTCACGAAAAGAATGGCCCAATATGGGCAGTAGTTGGAAACTTCATGAGATTTATAAATGGCATCACCGAACCTTCTTGTCTTATTATTATTACATCTTATATATTCCTTTTCCAAAAAGGAAATTAATTTTTTTTCTATTAAAAATAAATTAAATATTTCCTTCTCCCATAAAGATGAAATACATCTATACCATTCTTTTGGTTATGGCTTCTTCAGGAAGCCACCGATAGGGAAGCTTTAGATGGATGAGGTGATTGCCTTTGTGTATCACCACATAGGGAAGCTGGTGACGAAGAATGATGACGAAGTGGTGCACGAAATGGGTGGCATTACAGAACAACCGAACCAGGAGGTGGATACCCTAGATGTCTTTGCGATCAGAAACTTCCACAAAGACATTGGGTATGACCAAATCGAAGAATGTTATTGGCTAGTCCCTGGCAGGCCTTTAAGTATAGGACTGATGGTTCTTGACACTGATGCTGAGATGAAGGAGATGTGCTTCTACGCAGAGAGGAATAGGCGAAAGATTCACATTTACTATGAACATGGAGTATCCGTTCCAAATCCAGTTGAAGAATGCCCATATTTGATTGAGTTTCCTCCTTCCCCCATGCCAGTTCAAGCTGAAACTCCAACTCCTATTGTTGTTGACGATGTTGACTTTGATTCTGAGGCTGATCAACCACCTAATGTCAATGCCAATTCACCATCGAAAACAAAATCCATTCCCCCAAACAACATTCACAACCCAAAACACAACCCAAGGCAAATGCTTTCATCTTCTTCTCCATCTGCACAGGAAACACAACCCAAGGCTGATCAAAATACTTGGTCCGATTTGGTATCAGATTGTGCCCTGCATGCCATGCTTTTATCTTCTTCCCCATCTGCCCAAGAAAAAAACCCACACAATCTCTGTCTGAAGTCTGCCATTAACACGTTCTTCACTTAACATTCAATCACTAATTAATACACACAAAGAGTGAAAAACAATTAGAAACCACTCACGTTATAGTTTGGGCAACCATAGAAGGGTTTGTCAGGGTTCTCTTTCGTGCCGGACCACCACAACACAGGGCGCAACCCACACCCACACCACTGCGGAACTTTCGAACCTCTGCCGCGTGATGTCCTCACCCATGAACTATGACTCCTTGGCCATGAAGAGCAGCACGACTCTTGGCTATTGTTCCCTTGCATCCTCTTCAACAACTTCTATCCACAACAACCTTGGGGTGACGACAACAATGGCATTTGGGAATTAGGGTTTCAAGTTTGGTTTTTTAAAGCGCACGGGGGCTGAATTGATACCGAAATTCATGTTGGCCGCATCATTCAACTGCCACACATCCTACAAGGCAGCTTGAAGAATACCTGGCGTCCACTCTGGCACATTTAACGGCCACGTAACCTTCCATTTCACGGAATTGGACGGAAGGGCTAACGGGATTCACGCCCTCAAAAGTCAGGTGTCAAATTGTTAATAACTAAATTTGGAGGGCCAATCTGATCAAATTTCCACATTTTAGGGGTCATTCTAATATTTAAAGTAAATATTGTAGTTGTAGCTTGTAATAAGCACCATCACATACTGTTAGGTTGGGTTCTCTCATATGTGAGACCCAAGCCTAATATTTTTAGGGTGTCTCATACCCACTTGAAACACCACAATCAAATATTTTGAGGGTTTTTGAAAAGAGAGGCAACCACTTTGAGAGAGGAAGAAGAGATAGTTTATTTTCGGATTTTTGTGACAGCAGACACTTCAATATGGGTTTTCTCACTCGTTCACTGTTGGATCGTCTTGAAATTTGGACTGCATATTCGCGTAATCTGGTTCTTCATTTTGAACGGTGAAGATTTTAATTGGAGCTCTGTGGAGGGAGAAACTTAGGTCGAACAACAGCCCCTAATTTTGGATATTTTATCTTCTTCATTCTCAATTTTGTAACCATTGTTGTTTGGTGCTTTGGCTGGTTATATGCACGAGTTGTGCTATATTTTGTGACTTTCTTGTACCTCATATTTGATTATAGTAGTGGAGTTATTTTCATTGGTCTGGACGACCCGTGGTTTTTACTTCTCACATTGAGGAGGTTTTCCACACTAAAAATCTTTTTGTGTACTTATAGTTAATTTGGTTAATTTATTTGTCTTTGGTTGCTGCTGCCATCGAGTATTAATGTTACTTGAATATTATTCTTGTGTTGGATAATTGTACCGCTTTCGCAATTGTACGTGACCATATGTCGATGATCAATTTAAAATCCAAAATCATGTTAAATGTTCACTTGCATAGACGCTTGTTTAATTACATAAACGAAGAGAACAAAATTGTCCTCGTAATTAAATTAAAACTCTTATAAAAGCCCTAGTTCTATAATAATGAATGCAAGGTGCATAAGTGGTCAATATTCGGAGCTTAAATTCAATGGCAGTTTCTACTAAGTCCAATTTAAGCATCAATACACAAATGTGCAAGTGTAGCTTAATTGGTATAATTTTTTTTGGTTCTACTCATATATAGTCTGAATTTAAGAAGAGGGAAAAAGTAAATGGGTGTCACAAGCAAGCATTCTTACAATCGTAAGAAAGCACTACTACACTATATAGTGACCAAATAATAACATTCTATCTCATCTTCTCTATCTAATCTAAGTTGACCCTTTGGCAATTATTATTATTATTATTATCTATATATAATTAATAATGGATTTCCATGAAAGTGATTGATGGAAGATTTGGCCTTTTTTTTCTTGGACATATATAAGATTTGGCCTTGTTATATTCATATTGGGTTTTGTCACAAATTGCAATTAGGATGTAGCTAAAAGAAATAAAAATATAATAAGAAAAAATGTGTGTTTAATGGCAAGTTATTAGTGGAAAATCCAAATTGTTACAGATATAAAACAATTATTTACGACATAAATATTAATTTCGTATATTTTGAATAAATTTATATTTATATCATTTATTTCTGTTCCGGATAAATTTTTTTATACATGATGTGTATTGACTAAAGTATGCATTAACGTTATTGATTATATATATTGATATCATTAGAAACTTTGAACAACATAATTAGCCCACAAAGAAGTGACATGCTACTACACTAACTATTATTGGAATAACCTTGTAATTAGATTGATAATCGATACTTTGTCAATTGTGCTGTTTCACCTTTTACATTGAAATAATCAATTGCTATTTCATCCTAATTTGTTGATTTGATTTATATGTGTCTCATGATTTTGAATGACGATAACCAATCAATGGCAACTATATCTAATTATAATTTTGTGGATTTTTAGCGGAATGTTCTAAGAATGCTTATATAGATGTTTGTCATAAAATGTTTTTAATTTAGAGCTAGAATATTTAAAGTTTAAATAAAACAACAATTGTTTTAGTTTTTTTTAATTAATCATCAGTAAAAAATATATATTAAAATATAAAATATATATAAAATAAATTAAATAATATGTATATTTATATACAAATATAAAAGGCAAGTATTAACATGAAGATGCAAAAATCATTTTCATATGAAGATTTAGTTTTTAAGGTTACACTTTTAATGAAAATAGCAATACTTTTAAAATGATAACGCTTTTATACATATTAAAATCTAACCACTCAATTTACAATTCAATGGTTAAAATGAAAAATCTTTATATGAAGACATTTTTCAAATCATCATTGTAGTATCCACCAATATGTAATGTCTAATTATATTATACAAATAATATTTTTATAAAATAATAAAACCATAATATAAATTACTATCTAATAAATTCTACAGCAGAAATTACAATTAGACTTGACAAATCTCAAAACTGATTAAACCTATAACAAAGCAATAAATAAAGCAGCAACTAAATTATAATTAGATATATTACATTGACTTTTAATATTTGAGTATTTTTAAAAGCTAGAAGGTTGAAGTTTGATTCTAGTGTACTATTTATTACTCCGGGAGAAAAGGAAAGTTAGCTTAACCTCAAGATTTGTGATGGAATATTAGAGTTATTTGGGTCAACTCAACTAGAACGTAACATTTCTGGCCAGACATAACTCAACTTGAAGTTTGAATGGTTTCCTCCATCAAACAGCTCTCTCGTTCCTACTATTGAAAATCCTACTCAAATTTAGTCTTAATATGTTTTTTTTTTTTAAGTGAGACTCCAATTTGAGACATTATATAATAGAAATGAATAATAACATATTAGTTACAATTTACTAAAAACATGAGGCTTTATTGTTTTCCGTGGTAAGGGGAAAATTAGCATATTAGCCTCAAGATTTCTAATGAAATATTAGAGTTTGTAATAAATTCAAGTGAATCTTAAATACTTTTAATTCAAAAATGAAGAAAGTAAAAAAGTAAGAGATGAGTGTATCCAAAACCAAAAATAATAGTAATAATAATTTAAATTTAAATTTAAATAGCAGGTAGTACTACCTACTTTTTAAATAACTTTATATATATGCATAAACGTTCATCATTTTGGACTATACAAAAGTTTTAAATGCTGATAATTTTAATTATAAAAAGTAATTGTTAGCCATTGAAATATTTTATCAAGATCGAAAATCATAATTTATTCTTTTGTGAAAAACAACATCTTTTATAGAAATAGAATAATACTCAAATTAGTTCATAGTAAATTTCAGATTAAATACTTTAGTCATTAGCAAATTTTTATTTCATTAACAGGTTTTTATAACTCTAGGAGTTCTGGAAATTATTCTTGTTGGATGGTCTCCCCGTTGTTTTTAATACAATTTTTACGATTCGTATTATAGACAAATAAATTTTTAATAAATTTTATTATAAAACAATTAAAATTTTAAAACATATTATTATAAAATAAATTAGTTCGTTTTAAAATGATAAAAGGACCAATCCATTTCATAAAATGATATTAGAGAATTTCTAAAATAATAAAAATTTGCTAAACACTATGCGCACTACAAAAAAATTTGCTAATTTGTGGCGGTTTTTTTTTCTTTTAAATTGTGACGAGTAACTCCCGCAAACTAGGTTCCGGCGTTTTAGAAAATGACGTAATTTTGTGCCTAGCTATCATATTGCGGTGATTTTTATAAAAAAATTTTGCGGGATTTTATGACTCGTGCAATTTGAGAAACCAAAATTTTAAAAAATATATCACAAAAATTCAAGTTAAGCAACATAACTAATAACAAACTAAAGCATAGTAACCTCCTCTAAGGATGCTCAATGATTAATATTATTCATGATGTCCCTTCAAGCCAAGGGAGGGATAGCTATATATACAGTGATAAGTGGGTTCCTCATGTTCAGAACAAATAAATCATGAGAATTATTGTGAACATTTTTCAAATTCATGTCTCTTGTATGAATCTTTGGGAGAAACTAAAGACACAAAATAAAATCAAAATTAAAATTATCAACAAAGATATGTCGGTTATGGGTGGAGTAATGTCATATCATCCTGCCTTTGAGATTGTGACTCAGAAATTACAAGAGAAGGGTACCACACATTCTACTTAGATGCCCCATTGGATTATTATTTAATTTAATTTGTTAGAAACAAATTAAACATGTTTTTTATTAATTGGTTGACTAATATTTTTAAGTCTTACTTTTCAAGTTTTCTTGGAACCAAAATTAATATATGAGGACAACATTCTTGCAAGGAATTTGGGAAGTTTATTTGGGTGACCCTATGTGTTATACCATACATTAGGCATGCACTATATGGTTCAATAGTGTTAATTATATTATTATGGGGGTCATGTAAGTAGGATATGGTAGCATATCAATGTTGCAATCATAGCAAATTTTTATTTGGTCAACAATTGTAGCAATATATATGGGACCAAAAGTCTGCCACTAACTATTAATCCAATTAAGTAAGAAAAGATAATACAACCACAGTTGACAAGCAAAGATTCTTCCAAGTTTCCCTTATCAGAAAATTAAATAAGAGTAAGTTAGATAATCAATAATTTTAATTTATTTTTGTCAATCTTTTTGTTAATCATTTTTAACACTTTTAATTCATAGTTTAATATTATATTTTATCCAATATTGTTAAATATTAATAACTAATTGTTGAACAAACAAAAAAATTATACTGATGCTCTAACAATTTTTCTTAAATAATTATCAGGTTTTTATCTTATTACCCAATGTGTTTTCTTCCCTTGTTATTACATCATTATTATTGTTATCATTGCCATATATTTGCTATGTATAAAACGGGTATATTTCATAATTTGTTCTTGTGAAGTGTTATATATATACTAGAAGCTTATACTTTTGTATTGGCTGAAGTCTCAACAATACAAAGGAGCCAGAAATATTGAGGATAAAAATATAATTTAAAAATGTGATTCTGATCAGATGTTAAAGTTGTTTCAAGAGAACTTTTAAGGTAGTTTATATATTCTTAACATAGATAATTTTAAAATTATTATTTCGTACACTTAACATGAAAGAATGTGCAAAAATGTATATTTACTATTTCACTATCTCTATCCATGAAAAAATAACTAGACACTAATTACTATAATAAATCTGGCTAATAGTGACGGCTTTTTGCGGCTGTTTATCGCAACCACCACAAAATTGATGAGTTTATCGGTGATTGATGCAGGAACCGATACGAACGGATAAATGGTAAGAATATAGCAGCGATTGAGGTCGAAATCGTAACAAAATGCATTTTTTATTTAAATTTTTTAACTTAAATTTCAATTTAGTTAAAAATTATAATGAAAGAAAATTTAAATAATAAAAATAATATTTTACATTATTCAAATCTAATTAATTAAAAAGTAATAACTTTAATTTTTACGATTAACAAAATATTTTTTATAAATAATAAATAATTATAAATAACAATTTAATAAGTCATCTTAATAAAAGATTAATAATTTGATTTAAATCATTTAAAATAATGCACAACTTGCATATTATATAAACTTCTATATATATAATTAATAGTAATATATATATTGAATGTTGGGTTAGTTTGGTGGAGTCGAAGGCGTGCTCAAGAAACTTGAATTACCTCTTGGTTCTAGGTTTGAATCTTTCCGAACAACCTTTTAAGATTAATTATTGAAGAAGGGAGCTTGGTCCTAGATTTGAATCTCTCCCACTTGATGAATGATTTTTCAAAGAAAAGATCCGAACGGAAATTCGAGCTGTAATAATAAAAAGAAAAAAGAAAATAACTTTTCCAATTAATTAATATATTCAAGGTACAAAACAAGGTTCTAGCAAATAACAATGCAACCAGATATCGAACCTCTTAAGTTACTAATTAAGTGGTTTAGAAGTTTAACCGATTTAATCAAAGTTTAAATGTATTAATTGGGTTATAATAATAATAATAATAATAATAATAATAATAATAATAATAATAATCTAGAATTAGTTTTTGTTTGTAACAATAACATACTTAATATTTTTTTGTTTGCTATTTAATATACTTAATTTTTGGTAGGAGGTATTCTAGGCCCGACAGACCCAGACTAATCCCTTACGCCGTATCGAGTGCCCCTTTTGGGGGGTTTGACGTGGCCATATCCCCTTCTGCATACATGCCGCCACCAAGATTCGAACCCGGGACTAGACACTTAAGCAACCCAAGCCTAATATACTTAATTTATAAAATGAAAACTGAATTTCGTTGATAAGATGTGTTGCTTATTGGGTCTTGCCCAATATAAACGATCCATGTTACAAGTTGCACATGTGCATGTTGTGTTGTGATGGCCCCTGTTCTTCTCTCTCTTCAAGCTTCACAAGCCCATCTTTAACTAGTTAATGATCCAGTAACTTAACTAAATCCATTAACAATTCAGATTTGATAACTATACTTGAGAGTTTTTCTTTTTTTTTTTGGTCAGGACTATACTTGAGAGTTTATTGCTTTTTTTTGGTTTACTTGAGAGTTTATTTATTTACTTTATGTTCATTGTTTTGTTTATTGTTTTCGGACATTGAGGTTTTGTTTATTTAAAATTCTCCACTATGACATCTCTTGAGCCACACTTATAAACCCAAATGATATATTTGCTACTCAATTTGAAGCCCAAACATGTTTTGGGTTTGCGAGGGAGAAGTACTCAATCCAGCACAAGAGATCAATGTTTCTGTGAAAAAAAAAAAGGGTTGGAATAATGGACCTATATCTCATGTTGGAATCAATCTCCTTTAAAATTAGTAATTAAAAAAAATTATTAATCATTTTAGATTAAAAAAAATGCTCTAATTATCTTTTGATTAAGATGGTGAAATTCACAAATAATAAAAGTAATAAATTTAAAAGTATTAAAATATTACTTTTTCCACTAAATTATTAACGACTTAACAATATCTTTTTTGTCACCTTGTGTATTGGGACTTTTATACAGGATATTATGTTTTGGGATACATATACTTAGTAGAGGATACAACTTATTTTTTATTTTTACTCTTCCTATCTATTTTTCACGATGACACTTTTTATTATTCTAATTTTCTTTTCAAAAATTTGTGTCTTTATTGTTTTTTTTTATCATTTTCTTAGTGTTTTATTTTATTCCATTCTCGAAGGCAAACATATGCACCCATTGAGACTCAAAGTGCTAAGTTAAGCCTAAATTTAGACGGGACACATTTCTTTTCAATCTTTTTTTATCTTGATTTTGAAGTTGTTTTATTTTGACCAAAGATTGATTATCCATTACCTATAATCTCACTAATTAGATAACTTCCAATTTGGATTAAACCAACTGAAAAAAGATAAATCACGTTATAATTCTCTCGAGAAAAGCTCGGCCTAACACATAACTCAGTCAAATTTGGAGTGGTTACAACAACCCACTCTCTGTATAAGGTTAAAGGGAAGTCATTCAAAGAACTCAAGAAAAATTAGTCACTTTTTGATAAAAAGAAAACACATTCAAATCTCTCAAGAAAACAACCTCATTCATACGTCGAGCTCGAGCTCAGCCAAGGTTCCAGCGCAGGAACATTTGGCGCCCACCGTGGAGACTCTCTTAACATTTTTTCTTTCCACTTTGGATTCTTTTTCTTTTTATCAGGATAACAAGGACAACCAATTCCAACGGAACCCCACCAACCAATGCCAAGCTCCTCGCATTGGTGAACACACTCTAAGCAGAGTTAGCCAAGCTAAAGAAAACCAAGAACAACCGAATTGATCTGTCAAAAGGCGGAGGCCCGATTCTTGAGGGAGAACTGCCAAAGATTAAGAAAGGCCCATTCAAGGACGAGATCATGAAGTTTGCAATGCCGGCAAATTTCACTTTGCCAACAATGCTGAAACCGTATGATGGTTCAGGCAATCCAAAGATTCATGTCACCAAGTTTGAGAACATGATGTTGTTTAACGGTTCTTCTGATCCTATTTTATGCTGTTTATTTCCTACTTTTTTAGAAGGTGTTGTGTTACTTTGGTTCTCTTCCTTGCCTGTAGGTACTATTTCAAATTTTTAGGAATTGGCAGACAAGTTCGTCAGCAATTTTGCAGCGTCAGCAATATACGTGCATGATTCAGATTATGTTATTACAATAAAGTAGGGTCAGCATGAATCATTAAAGGATTACCTTACCATATTCAACAAGGTAGCGATGGACATCCTAAACCTCCATCCAGAAGTTCACCTCCATGCACTCAAGAGCGGCTTAAGACTAGGGAAATTTGAAGAGACTATTGTTGTAGCCAAGCCAAAGACCTTGGTCGAGTTAAGTGAGAAGGAAGCAAGGCAAATGGAGATCGAAGAGCTCAGAGAAACATGCCGCAATGACAACTCTGAAAGCCATAGAGACAGCTCAAGGCCATTCAATAACAAAAATAACAGTGGTAAAGATACTCGTAAATAATTTAAAATGACACCTAAATTTGAAACTTATACGCAGTTTAACATAAAGCATGAGGACATTATCAAGGAGATCTTACAATCAAAGCTCATCAAGCCACAACCCAAGGCAGGAAACTATCAGGACCAGAAGTATGTTGACAAATCTAAGCACTATGTGTTTCACCAAAAAATTGGTCACACGGCTAATGAGTGTGTCGTTGCTAAGGATCTCCTAGAGAAGCTTGCTCGTCAAGGTCTCTTAAACAAGCATGTGGACGACCGAATCAAGAAGACATCAAACAATCCACACACAGAGGAAGCTCATAACGAAAAGAGGACGAATACAGATCCACCAACACAACCAAGAGGGGTAATTAATTGTATTTCAAGTGGTTTTGTAGGAGGTGGACACACCAGTTCTGGCTGAAAACGAACCTACAGATCCATGATGGTTGTAGAAGTGGGAAGTTCAATTACAAATAACCAACCTGATATATCTACTATAACCTTTGAGGCCTGTGATTTTAGGTCGGCGGACAAAAAACTTAGATGATCCAGTTGTCATATCAATTAAGGTCAGCGATCTAACAGTAAAGAAAGTCCTGCTCGACCCAGGGAGTAGCGTGGATGTACTTTTCTATTCCACATTCCAAAAAATGAAGTTATGTGAGAAGAATATACAACCCTCCTTGGGAGAACTTGTTGGGTTCTTAGGTGAATGAGTTCCAATCGTAGGTTATGTTTGGTTACAAATAACCTTGGGAGAACATCCATATAGTAAAACTGCATGTATTCAATTCTTAGCAGTAAATTGTCCTAGTCCTTATAACATTATTCCCGGAAGACCTTCTTCAAATACTTTTGGCGCAATTGTTTCAACAATTCATTTGTGTGTGAAGTTTTAAGTGCAGGAACACATTATAGAAACCATACACGGAGACCAGAAAGCCTTAAAACCAATGCCCGCACGACAAGGCCGAGGTCTTGTGTTAACGCCATGTACACGACTGAGGTCCCCTCGCTGCATGAGTTGGACCCCAGAACTTACATCCAAGAGCGACCTCTGCCAACTGATCATTTGGAAAAGGCACAAGTTACTCATGACGCAAGCCAAGTTACTTACATTGGTAATGTGTTTTCTGCAGATGAAAAAATACAACTAACCGAGCTCTTAAAGAAGAACACCGATCTATTTGCTTGGTCCCCGGCTGATATGCATGTAATTGATCTGAGCATCATCTTACATAGGTTGGCAATTGATTCATCAGTGAGACCAATATCTCAGAAGAAACGCAACCTCGGACAGGAGAAGGGATCGGCCGCCCTAGAGGAAACAAAGAAACTCCTGTCTGTCGACTTCATCAAGGAGGTCAGATTCACCACTTGGCTCTCAAACGTGGTAATGGTAAGGAAGCAGTCAGGTAAATAGCGCATGTGTGTTGATTTCACAAATCTCAATAAAGAATGTCCTAAGGCCGCTTATCCATTTCTATGTATTGATAAGTTAGTTGACAACACATCTGATTACAATAGCTTAAGTTTTTTAGTTGCATATTCCAGCTATAATTAGATTATGATGCATCTAAATGACCAAGAAAAGCAGCTTTCATAACCGAAAATGGTAATTTTTGTTATAAGGAAATGCCTTTTGGTCTTAAGAACGTAGGTGCAACATACTAGCATCTGATGGATCGAATGTTTGAAAAGAAAATAGGACGAAACATTGAAGTCTATGTAGATGACATGGTGGTAAAAACACCAACAACAAAGTCCCATTGTACCGACCTCGAGGAAACGTTCAACCAGTTACGCAAATACAACATGATGTTAAATCCTGGGAAGTGTGCCTTCGGTGTACACGGTGGTAAGTTCTTAGGATTTATGCTTACGTGCAGGGGCATAGAAGGCAATCTAGGTAAGTCCCAAGCGGTTTTGGATATGAGGAGTTCGAGCACACTTAAAGAAGTACAACAACTCACAGGCCGCTTAGCAGCCTTATCTAGATTTCTACCATTCTTGGCGACTAAGTCATATCCATTTTTTCGAACATTGAAGAAGAGCAAGATATTCAACTGGAGCTTGGCGTACGAATTCGCATTTCAAAGCCTGAAAGCAACACTATCAACACCACCAATTTTGTAAAGACCAGAACACGGTAAACCTATATATATCTATTTATCGATTTCTAATGAAGCTATTAGTTCTGTACTCGTCACAGAAACAAGTAAAACCCAGCAACCAATATACTACATGAGCAAGCTACTGTAGCATGCCGAGCTGAGATATCCAAAGTTGGAACAACTTACGCTGGCACTAGTAACTACAGCTCACCGTTTGTGCCACTATTTCAAAAGTCATCCAATCATTGTAAGAACTACACAACCTTTAAGGCAAGTGCTAACCAAGCCGGAGTTAGCTGGCAGGTTAATAAAGTGGTCAATTGAGCTATCAGAGTTTGACATTCAATATCAATCAAGAGGTACACCCAAGTCCCAACATTTGGCCGACTTCAAAGGTACCACCCCAGAAGATATTCAAACAACAAGGATACTCCACGTGGATGGAGCATCCAATACCAACGGCTCTAGAGCTGGAATAATACTAACAGATAACAACAACACCACCATTGAATAATCATTGCATTTCTCCTTTCCAGCAAGCAACAACCAGGTCGAGTACGAGACATTAATAGCTGGTCATCAAATCGCCAAAAACCATGAATGCATTAAACATTATAGTTCAAAGCGACTCCATGCTAGTAGCGCAACCAGTAAACAATGTATACCAGGTTAGAGACCCTCAACTTGAACAATATAATACTATGGTCAATGAACCCACTTCATACTTTACTGCATTCGAGCTTAACCATATCCAAAGAGAACAAAATAGTAGAGGTGATTTACTTTCTAAGTTAGCCACCACAAAATATAATCATCATGCATCCCCCATTTCACAACTCACTTTAGATGCTCCAAGCATACACTTAACATAGGTATTAAGTATATCAGATGAAACAGATTGGAGGTCGGCCTACATAGATTACCTCAAAAACGGATATGTCACAAGCAAGATTCAACATTTCAAACTAAAAGCCAACTTCTACACTTTAATGGGTGACGAACTCTAAAGAAGAGGCTTTGCAAGATCATTTCTCAAATGTTTGGGCCCAAATGAGGCAGAACTTTTCATGGTTGAAGTCCATGAAGGAGTATGTGGCACTCACACAGGAGGCCAAGAATTAGCATCCAAGATTATAAGAGCCAGATTCTATGTCCCACTCTACAACAAGATTGCATGCTATAAGTGAAAACATGTGATAATTGCCAAAAACACTCCCCCGTTATTCACAACCTGGGAAAGACTTGCACCCATCAGAAGTAAGTTGGCCCTTTTGTAAGTGGGGGCTAAACATACTTGGACCATTTCCAAAGGCATCAGGGCAGGTAAAATTTATCATTGTAGTCATGGATTATTTTTCCAAGTGAATTGAGGCTCAGACACTTGCTAGAATTACCTCCGAAAAAACAATTGCATTTGTTTGGAAATAGATAATATGCAGATTTGATATACGTAACAGTATAATAACAATGGAAGACAATTCACTGACAAGGGATTTATTACAGAATTTCAACATAACACATTTTAAAATGAACATTGATATTAAGTAAAAAAAATCTAAGGTACGATTTTTATAACATAATGAATTAAATAGTATATATATGAGAACTTGATGGTATTTGAATTAATCTATGTGTACCACTGTACACCTCCATGCATCTTTTGTATTTATTTCTATTTTAATTTGTGTGTTGAGGTATATTATTTATGTGCTATACATAACTGTTTCTATGCTATCATGTATTGTATTCATGTGTTATGTAAATTTTTCTATGTTAGTGTTTATATTTTTTGTATTTTAAATGAGATGTATATATGGAGGTGTACAGTGATATGCACATCAACCGTATTTTGTTGTTTCACGGAGACTTTTAGCCGCTGCAAAACGATTTTGTGATGGTTACCCAACGATCGCCTATAACAGCGTTGCTAAACGGTTTTGCGGCAGTTTTTCACAACTGCTGGAATAACGGCCGCGTAACACAAAATACGGTGGATGTGCGTTTTGCGGCGGTTTAAGAACCGCCGTTAAATGACACCGGTTGAAAACAAGCTAATTTCCCTGGTGCAACCACACTAGGAAGCTTCCACCTTTTGTAATTAATTCTAAAATTTCCTTGGGAGAGATTCAAACCAAAAACTAGGGGATAGTTCAAGCTCCTTCAACATTCACTCCACTCCACTCCACAAAGCCAACCCAAAATTCGATACATATAGTTCTATTAATTATATATATATATATATATATATAAGTTTGTATAATATACAAGTTGTGCATTATTTTGAATGATTTAAATTAAATTATTGATATTTTATTAAAATAACTTATTAAATTGTGGTTTATATTATATCTATTATTTATAAAAATATTTTATTAACCGTAAAAATTGACGTTATCACTTTTTAATTAATTAGATTTGAATGTGAAATATTATTTTATCATTTAAGTTTTCTTTATTATAATTTTTAATTAAATTAAAATCTAAGTTAAAAATGTTAAATAAACAAAAATACATTTTGCGGTGGTTCTGACCTTAACTGCCGTTATATTCCTGTCATTTATCTGTTTCGCGGCGATTCCTACATTAACCGCCTTAAACTCATCAATTTCACGGCGGTTATAAAAATACGATAAATCGCCGCAAAAATTGTCGACATTGTCTATTTAGCGGAAGTTTATTCAACCGCCGCTATTAGTCGAATTTCTCGTAGTGTACATGTAGGATTACCGATGGTATTATTGTCCTTCCCTAATTGTAAAACGTTTTTTTGAATTCAATAGTAAATTAATAAAGGAAAAGAAAACGTTTTTTATCTGGTGGAAAGAAGGAAGAAAAAAAGTTATGCATGAGAACTTACATTCAAATCTTATAGTAATTAATATATATAAAAAAGAATGCCTTATTATATAAAACATAATTATGATTTACGTTCTCTTTAGATTATCTCCTATATATCTGCTCTGAAACTGACATCCACTTTTTGAAGAATAAAATAAAAATCTCTTAAGGTGAATTTGTGATGGCCCTGAGCTTTAGTTTTGGTTCTTTTGAATATGGTTGCCCTGTTCTTTTCATGCTTTAATATAAAATTGTTGTAGCCTGTATTTAGGTAGGACACATCTTAAAATGGTTAGTTTAACAACCATGACTATGCATGGAAGCAAATCTCAAAATAGTTAAAATTGTAATATATTATCATCATAAGTTATTATCTTATATGAACTAAATATCTGGCTATCTGCCATGTTTTAATCTTTATAATTGGTGTGATATGTAATTAAAAAACTTAAATTCCATATATTCTTAGTATAAATTTTTTTTAATTTACAAAAATTAGTTTAATTTGACTAATTAATTATTAATACAATTTGCCAACTTTGAAATTAATCAAATTAAATTAAACTAATTTTGTTTCATAAATGTGGAATAATGTATGTATTGTTACATTAGAAGTTTGAAGTCTAAACTTTTAAGTAAAAATTCTCATTATTTATTATTTGTCTACCAATTTATATATATTGAAAATGACAAAATGACATTATGAATTAATGTATGATTTATGTAGTGAGTTGATGGAAACCTAAATAACAAGAAAAGCTGCATAAAATCACTATTTTGATTGACTTTAGAATAATAACGATAATTTATACCCTTTCATTTCTTATATCAACTGACATATTAATTAAGATAAGAGGTGGGTGGCTTCTGTCTCTTAATTATTATGTGGAAGAATGCTGTTTGTTTGGGAGATTCGTATATTTTATCTTTACAATATTCGAAAAATTACTCTTTAAACTTTTAATTTGATGAATACCTTATGAAAAAAAAAAAGAAAAATATTATGTGAACAAAGATTACAGTTACTTTATTCCCGATCCTATACAGTGTGTAAATTACAAGTGCTCCAAATTAATAATAGTCATCTAAAACTTTTAAAGTCATAATGAAGTATCTGATTCTTAGAAATTAAGGAAAGATTAATCATGATTATGTTGTGGCGTGCTTGTTATTGCTCCCCGCTTATTAATCGATATTATGATTTTAATTTATTTGCCATTCTTGCTTTTAAGTATGTCAAATCATGGAAAATATATAAATTATTAATCATGAAATAACTTCAAATAATTTTGTGCTTATTAGATTTGTTATTATTTATATAAATTATTTGTTTTCATTAAATGAAAATAAAAGAATAATATTAAAAGAATTTTCTATATTAGTATCTAAATAAATAAATAATTAATCACAAAGCATATCAATACATAAAAATAATTATTTTTATACACTAAAATTTGTGACTTTAATTTAACCAAACTTACATATTTACTGTAATCATTGTATACCCAGGTATTATAGGTTCCACCACATTATAATTTCATACAATATTTTTTGACTATGCAGGGTAAAAATTAATTTGTTGTTGATCGACATTCCATTTAAGGATTTATAAGTTGTCAATGAGTTACTGCATTTACAAGACAGTATTCGAATCTACGACACTTACTTAAACGGACTAATAAATTAAATAATACGCCATTCGAATCGGTTTGGTTCCGCCACATTATAATTATTCATACATAGGACATACATTCATCATGCATGAATAATTATTTTCTGGGTGGCCGGTCATGCTTTAATTTTACTATTACTATTGTTCTTTCTTTAACTTGTCTTCTATCTCTCCGATTAAGTTACAGACATACACACATATAACAAAATGATTTTGATTCCCACACATTTAATTATATAGGATTAGATAGAAAAGTAGTGAAAGAGGCAGCAATAAAAAGAAACAGTCAACTTAATACACTAATAAATGATATAATAATTACTCATAATTACAAGTTTAGACATTTACATATATAAGGCTAACTAATTAATCATCATCATCATCATCTCTTTGGTCACATAAAGAGTGATAATAGAGACAGAGATGTGAATGTCCTTTCCTATTATAATAACAAGTTCAAAAAACTAAATAAAGTGAGAGAAACAAAGCAAATAAAAGGTACTGATGAGGCAGACAATAAAGCAAGCCCGTGATATAGTAATAATTAATAATAATAATAATAATAATGCATGCATGCCCAATAATATATGCACTCACTCCATAACCTAATTAATTATATTAACTATATTATATAATTAATTAATCCTAGCATGACCAAAGGGACTGTCCCATGTTGGATTGATGATCAAGGACCATGTCCATGGAAAAAAGGGACTTGGTATGGCACAAATTGTTATTATTATTCTCTGATGGTGGTGAAATTGGATGGTGATGATTTGATGAAGATGAAATTGGAGGGTCATGATTATTATTATTATTAGAAGATGGGAATTGGCGCATTCTCATGTGAACAACTTCAGCTTGAGCAAGAGCCAATTGGGTTTGGAGAACATCAACTTGTTGCTGAAGAGAAGATATTGCACCCACACATCCGTACACAGGGTCTCTTACTCTTGCATTTGCTTCATACACCATTGAACTCACTGCATCACTTCTTTGGTGCTCTGGTAATTCCTGAAATCAGTACTTTTCAGGACACAACTAGACTAAATAAAATTACCATAATGTTAAGGAGACAATCATAACATAATTATTACTTTATTATTTAATTTCTATTCATATATATATATATATACAAGAGAAAGTGTTGGGAGTCAATATTAGGGAGACAATATCATTTTTCCTTCTTTTCTCTCTTCCCTTTTACTACATACTATTTTCCTAATTACACTTATTAGCTCCCTATTGGTCCCCTAACATTGGTTCCCTAGCATTACTTTATATATAATATTCATAATTACACACATATTAATTTAATATTATCTAGCTATTCTATTAATAATTAAAGAATATAAAATAATATAACTTTTTATATTGTTTTAGAGACATTATTTTCCTTTTTATAAAATTATATTATATCATATGTATTATTTATTAATATAAGAACCATCTAATTAATTAATTGAACCTCAGGCATCCACATACACATGCACTACATAACATCTTATAGTTAGGTTTATGGATAATGACTTTTAGGATAATGAAGTGGTTGTTAGGCTAAAGCATTCTAAAGTTTTTATTTTTAAAAGAAAAGTTTGCATTAATATTTTATTATGAGGAAAACTACTTGAACTCTATTTTATTTGGTGTCCATCAGTACCCATTATTATTTAATTTTATTTATTTTGTTTCTCTGTTACTTTTTTTTTGGTATATATCTTATTCAAGATATGGGTGTCTACTGAAACTAAATTAGGGTTCACACATGATCTCTATTTTATTGCAGGAATTCAGGAACAATGAAACTTTTTCTTTAATAATAATTAATGTCGTTTTTATTATTAGATAGAATATAAAACTTAATTAGTATAAACCATAATACAACAATAACAATATAACTAATAATTATAAGAAGATAGAACTGATCTTAAAAGGTAGCCTACATAAATTAGTACATTATTGTAGACCTAGGTGTATAGAGTGGCTAGCTTTTTGGATTTTGTGGTGACTGCTATGAAGGGCATCAAATCCTATAACGGGTTGTTTGATTGGATGAAAACAAGTCATATATTCAGAGTCAAAAAGGAGCTCAGTACATAATGTCACAAACTTATAGTGCATGCTATAGTTATTACTTTGAGGGAAAAGAAAAAAACAAAAGACAAGTAATAACATATAGTGGACTGGAGACTATATCTAATTCTATACATTTACCCAATGAAAGATATTAAAAACATTTTTTTATGAAATTTTTTTGTTTAACCGTCTACAAAGTATAATTTATGGATTCATACCGGTGCTCTAGTAGTTTATTAGAGCTTTTTTAGTGTCCTAATAGGCATTTTCTAATATTTTATTAGAGTTTTCTGTTATGTCCTAATAGAATTTTTCTTGTATTTTATTAGATTTTCTCATATTCATTTGGAGTACTCAAAAGATAGTAGAGAAAGAATAAAGGTTTGTGTTGAATAGACTTATTAGAAGATTTTTTTTCGATTAATCAGTTTTATCTCTAGAAGTTGATTTTAAGATAATTTGGAGCTGACCTAATGGTTTTGCGATGATTCTCTCAATTTACTGAGATGAAGGGCACCGACCTTCAATTGGTGTCTAAGATGATATAAGAGTATTTTGCAAGAATTGTTACCCCTAACATTCCATAAACTGAAATGGATCTATATATCTTACTCTTTCGAGAATGGTTTTATCTGTGAAACCAACAATTAATGAAATTTAAATTGAGATCTTGTGGTTTTGATAAAAGGTTTCTACATAATTCTACTGGTACTATGGTCAACGGAAAAATATCAACGACTGTCTCCCGCCCACATATTTTCAAAGCCACATCTTCTCCAAATGATCAACCTTGAGTTTCAAAGATATCACATTTCTTTATTTTTTAGTATCTTTCTCTCTAAATTTATTTAATATTTACATCTTTAATTCATGTGGAGATTACACTTTCTCTTGCTTTTGATTGTCCAAGTTGGACTCAACTCATATGTATTATTTTTTCTATTCAATAAAATGAAATACAACTGCCTTTAATAAAAAAAAATATAATTTATGAGAAAAAACAACTATTTGGAATAAATAACACTATTAAATTAAAATAATATTTTTATAAAATACTAAAATTTAACGATTTATTTCCTCAACCAATGACAAAAGAAAACATCTTTACATAAATATAATTATTAAATAATCTTCATCGTATCACTGATAATTCAACCATAATGCTTGAAATAATATTTACTATGTACATGTCAGTATCACTGGTAATTCAACGATCCATATTTGGTAACCCTACACTTCTATATTAATAGGCACAAGAAGAATATAATATTTGTGGGAGCGTGCAAGTAATTATCAAGTATCATATACTAAATTTTGCTAATGATATATGATATTATATTATTTGTAAACTAATAAAACAGAAAAAGTAATTGCTAATATCATCAAGATGTCATGCTTACTACATAATTAACCCTTCATAAACATATATATCATTAATTAATAATTAATTAATTTCATGGTAAAATATGATTTTTCTTTGGACATATTACTAAGGTATGTCTCTATCAATGTAACTCCTGTTTTTTTAAAGACAAAAAAGAAAAGCCAATGAGCACATACTTCAAACTTTTTTTTTCTTTTCTTTTTTCTTTTAGTTCTGAAATAGAAGGAAAAACAAAAGGCAAACGGTGGTCATAAAGAGAGATGTTGAACAAATAGGTATACATGTAAGATATAACCACCTAGTAATAATAATGCATAGCTAACATTTTTATTACTTTACCCTCTTCACATTGTGGCTTCATGAAGTAGCTTAATAAAGCTAATTTATTTGGCCTTTAATTTGATCCTTTTTCTTCTTTATATGTGCTAAGGAATCATCTGGTGCAATATCAACACAACTTTACTAGTACCTTACTTTAACAAAGAAATTGAATATTAATAGTTATAATAATATAGTTAACTATAAAAGTAATGAAGTGGGGCCATTAACTGTAATTAACCACTATAACGGAAGTAAATGTGAGGGAAAAAAAAATAAAGATACCCCTTTTTTCACTTTTCTTGGACAAACACTTTCAAAGTTTCAATATTTCTTTTTCTTTTTCTTTTAGATAAAAAATATTTAGTGTTTCACTGTTTTGCAACAGAATACCTAAGGAAGTTAAAGCAGGTATAGAAAAGGCCAGGGTAACTAAAATTTCTCTAGACCTACATGCTCACCACTATTTTAGATTTATAAATTATGTAATTATGAAAAGTTAATAAAAATAGTTGTTTATATATATATTTTTATTATCAGGCTATTTCAAGGAGGGAAATCTTTAAATTCTAAATTCTAAAAACAAAAAAAAAATTTAACCACCAACAAAAAACAGTGCTCTAATTTGATAGTGAAAAAGGCTATATTAAGTTTTAAGGAGTTTATGTTAGAGTTATGCCTCTTTTTATTAATTTAGTTTAAATTTTTAAAAAAGAGTAATATGATAACATGACAGTAAACTTTTTGTGACTAAAAATTAGAATTTGATCTTTATTAAATAAAAAAATTTAACATAAATAAATAAAAAATGTTATGTGAGAAGATTTCATAAAAGTTTGTATATAATTTTCAACCCTCGATATAACACACTATCTTAGCTTCCAAGTCCATAAATTTTATGTATAATTCACCTAAGCTTTTTTCTTCTCCCTTAAAAAGAAAAGCACTAAAATTCATCAGGTGAATTTGGTAACAGCTAATCAAAATCAAAGCATGCTCCCAGATTCTATAAGAGCTTTATGGAAGAACTTGCAGATTGTCCTCATAGTATCAAAGAAGACCAAAACTTATATTATTATTTTTTACACATTTTTGGAATCTTTATTTAGTATTTACCAAGTATGTCCGATCTTTTTTACCTAATCAGTATTTTTTTTTTGTGACTTACCTAATCATTATTTAACTATAGTTGTATTTGGTCCAAAAGAAAAAAACTATAGTTGTATTTGGTCCAAAAGAAAAAAACTATAGTTGTATTTGATATTAATAATATCGGAGTTTCAATAGTTTATCAACAAAACTTGTTGATTCAACTTTAATTTTGAGACTAAAATATATAAATAAGAAGCATCCTCCTTTTCCATAATTTTTTTGAAATTTATTTCTATTTTATTTTCCTAATAAATTACGTCATATATATATAGTGCTATATTTGTCAAATAGCTAGTCTCCCTAAACAAGATAAGATTTGATAGAAGTTAATGAGAAATTGTAAGTTCAGATTAAAGGAAACTGCACTATATAATAATAATAATAATAATAATAATAATAATAATAATAATAATAATAATAATAAAAAATCTTTCTATATGAAACAAAATTGACTAGGCAAAAGAAAAAGCAATACTAACTATAAGTATATATAAATCATGAGAAAAAATTATTGAAAATGACATAATAAATTAATAATACACACATCATTATATTGATTATTGATACTTATTATGTAGATATATGTTAACTAGTTTGAGAGATAGTTTAAGTTAAGAAAATTAAGAACCTGTAACATCTTGTTGACATTGCTAGCACCAAAAACCTTGTGGACACTCCCAAATTTTTGGGGCTCATCCGCTGGAAAATACGGTGCAAACACGCAATCCTTAGCGCATCGCCGCCGGAGAAGCTTGCACGCCGCACACGGCGACATTGCACCTTGCTTCCTACCACCACCACCACCCTCCTTCATAATTTTCTTCAATAATTCTTCCAATTAATTATTAAACACCACAATTATTGTTCAAATTTCTATATTAGCCCTTTGAATAGGTACTTGATATAAGAAAATTAAAAGAAAAATATATAGTGAGTAGTGTCTTTGAATGTGAAATATAGATGGAGAATAAGAAGGATATGTATATAGCCCTTAGAGAGTAAGAACAAGAAGAAGAAGATGGAGTTAATAAGGGTGGGAGTGTTAGGGGGGTTTTGATGTTATATAGAGAAACGTTACATGATAGCAAATCTTTAGTGGGTCCCACAAATGAAGAGGCTTTAGATTTTGCAGACAAAACTATCCATGTTGATAAGATCTTTTGCCCCACCTGCATATTATTTTTTGTCTCGACTATTTTTTTTCTTTTTAATTTTCTTATTATGTGCATTCTTTCTTTAATTAGTTTCTTGCTTTTAAAGTTCTCCAATCTTCTTCAATGTTTCAAGGTTTTAAATTAGTTCAATGGTAATTATGTGATGATGACCGTGATGTTAGTTATAAAATCAATACTACTACTGCACCAAATTTAAACTTATGTCATATAAACATAAGGAATTTTGCATAACTGTGATATGTATTTCAAAACTATTAGCTACATAATTATTTATGTACTTTTTTATTAACTTAAAATTTTAAGAGAATTAGTTTTGTAATATAGTATAAAATATGAACCACGGACATTTCTATAAGTTGCCATATCGTCGTGTTGGATACTTTACGAACACTTCGTGTTATATATTTTTAGTCAAACATATTTTATTATTTAGCGTGTCACCGTGTCACGTGCTGTGTCTTGTATATCCGTGTCTGTGTCCGTGTCCGTGTTTCATGGATATAAATAAAATAGGAGTGTATATGGTGAGTTCCGTGTGAAGGCGCATGCAACCCATGCCGTCTAAATAGATTGGGTGAATTTTAGATTGTTTAAAATTAGCCTTATCAAACCAAGCTGGGTTAGTCTAGTGGTTAGCTCATTAATTCACTTAAACAAGTGTCGAGATTCGAATTTTTTCTCATGCATGCAACAATTCATTGTTAAATGATAAATTCTTAAATTGAGTTTTGATCCAATAGATTAATACTTGACCTGCTTAGCTAAGGGATACCGAAGCTAGAGTTTGGATCACCCAACCAGCTGAGTCTGTGGAGTATAGAGTAAATAATCATCGAACCTGTAAAGGAATCCATTCTTCTAGGTGCTTTCTTAGAGTACTTATGGTTTAGAAGTATGTGGTTTGATTATGTTAACTCCAAAAAAAATTCAATTCAAAATTATTTATCCAAAAACTTTAAACTGAAGAGAGAGATATCAATACGTGAGAAGTTGTTTCTTTTAATTTTTTTATGGACAATTATTTATGGAAATAGTGATGGCAGCTACAGCAGCATAACTGTTTCCATGATCTTCTGAAATCAACAAGCACATAGCCAGTGATTCTGATCTCATTTGCTATTGTCTCTGTGTCTTTTTCTTTTTTATGTAAAAGTAAGACCTTAGAGTTCTGTGTTTTCATGATGTTTTACAAGGTGAACACAGAAACATATATTTGTACTTTGTAGTAAGTAGTGTACTATTAGAACCTGACACAAACAAATTAATTCAAGAGAAAAAGTGTTCCACGGACCCCTCAACTTAATTAAATTGATGAAGAAAATTTAAATTCAATCATGTATACTAAGATTGTATGCAATTATTGGTATGTATAGGGCAAAAAGTTCAATATGTATGTATGGCATAATTGATCTCAATAATAGATCCAAGTTTTGAATTATTGAAGGTTGTTGGGATTGATTATCAAATAAGCATTATTAATAATAGCTAAGATTATAAGAAAATTGTAACCAATTTGAATTTTTCCATACTATTTAGCTTATTATTAGTCTGTGTAAATAATAGTTAAGAGTTTAAATTTTGTCTTATGCCTTCCAAACCTCCTCATTTTGAAGGGGTAAATTACCATTTCTAAAATATAAATTTTTTATTGGTCGAGTACATTTATGTAATTTTAACTAATATATGCCTACATTTTAATCATGGTTAGGTTCTGTTATCATTTTTAAAAATTGTAAGTTAATCACAATCCAACCCCAACCCCTTAACTCACATTCATCTTCCCTTCACGGTCACAACTCACTCCTATCTCACCCCACTCTTCTTCATCTTCCGTGCCTTATCATCCTGCTGCTGCCGCCGTCGCTCCTCTCTTCTAAGCATCGTCTTTTAATATCACTTTCTTGCCATCCACCGCTCACTAAAATTCCGCCTCTCATTATTGCCAGAGCTCTCTCTTACTGCTAGTTAGTTCCAACAAAAAAACAAGGGTGGCATCGATTCCTGAAAAAGAGAACCAATTTGTCTCATCAAGTTAACTTTTCCTTATTTTTTTTTTGAGTACGTAATTCGTCAATCTCTGATCATGGCTAGAAATTAAATGAAAAAAATTGATGGATTGATGTGTGTTTATTATTAGCATATCTTCTTATTTTTGTCTCTCTACAGTTTCATACAACAAGTTAACAACTTATATTATTGTTTTATTCGTATATAGTTTGTAGCAGTAAGAAAGATGTGTGAGGACGAGTTTAGGTCGTTCACCGTGGTGGAGTAGAAGAACAGATTGGATTGGGATGTTTTTAGAAATGGAATACCACTTTAGAAAAATAAATTAATTATAATTATACCTCAATTATTAACTCTAGTTAGAATTGTAAAACTTAAGTTAACCAATAAAAATTTGCCATATCATGAAGGGTAAATTACCCTCTCATTTTAAGAGGGTTAGTTAGATTTCACCTATAATAATTTATTGACCAATAATAAACCTATAAATATAATTTAAATTCACAGCGGATTAATCTTTTGTATACTAAACTATTTCCAAGTATAGATAGAAATGATATTTAGGAGATTTCATCAACTAAATATTTATCCCATTAGTCATTTTCATTACATTAGTATATTTGAGATACCCAAACTATTTTCTCTCTTTTTTGAGATTGAGAATAACTGTATCCAATGCTAGGTTTCATTTTAATTTTATTTTGGATTTTATAGAATATTTAACAACATTTGACTCGAATAATTGATGATGTCAGCGTGTGAATTTATATATATTTAAAGATTATGTAATAGGTGGGGTTTGAACCAATAACCTAAAACAAAAAGACCAACTTCAACCATAAACCAAGATAATTTTTATGATATATTAATTTTATATATATAATATAATATAATATAATATAATATAATATAATGATGTATTATATTCTCAAACTAATATATTAAAATCTAAAATATTATTATAAATATTATTTTCATGTTATTTAATTATTATTTTATTCTATATTCACTTTTTTTTTCTAAAATTAATAGTTTTTAATTATACAAAAGTAATAAAATAAACGTTAGATTTTAATTATTTAATGTAGATACATAACAAATTAAAAAATAATTTTTTAAATGTATATATTGAAAGAAACTTTTTTATAATTCCAACGTTTATATTTAAAAGAATAATACTTTTAGAGTTATAGACATTAATATATATATTAAAAATAATAATTTTATTGTATATATTTAAAAATTAATTTTTAATATAAACATTAGAATTATTTAAAAAGTTATTTTTTAATATATACATTAACAAAATTATTTTTTAATTTTTTAGATATCTACCATAAATATTTGAAATTTAATGTTTATTTTAATTATTTTGATATATTAATTAGAGAATTATATATATATATATATCACAAAAATTTACTTGGCTTAGTGGTTGTGAAGTTGGTTTTTATGTCTTAGATCATGAGTTCAAATCTCATTTATTACATAATTTTTAGAATATATATATACTCAAATTAGTCCCCAAAGAATTTTAAAGTGGACATTTTGGTCACTAAAAACATTAATTACCAGATTAGTCCCCAATGTTAGTGGATATCAGGCGTTTTAGTCCTTTAATTCTAGTATTTTCAGTGCCGCCGAATAGTAGGGACTGGAGAACTGGGGACTGAGACTGAAACTTTAAAAAAAAATTTTACTCAAATACCCTCATTTAACATTAACGTTTCCATTACTAACCTTTGTTATTCCTCCATCAACTTAATTTAATCTCTATCTCTCAGTCTTTGTCTCCTAGTAAATTTTAAACCAAATACAATAATAAACTCAATTCAGTCTCAGTCTTCCAGTCTCAGTCTCTTTCCCAAACGCTACCTTAATGATCTGATTCGACGTAACACGTTCAATGACACTGAACAAAGCTTTAGAGGGACCAAACAGCTTCACTTACTACGTCGGATTGGATCATTAATGGTTGATGGAGAAAATGAAGGAGGGACTAAAGTATTTGACATCCACTAACATTGGGAACTAATCTTGTAATTAATTTTGTTAGGGATCAAAATGTCCCACATCTGCTAACGTTAGGGACTAATCTGATAATTAATTTCGTTAGGGACCAAAATGTCCACTTCAAAATTTTTTGGGAACTAATTTGAGTATATATTCTAATTTTTAAATATATGTATAGACTCACATGCTGACGTCATCAATTCCAGTCAGCGCTAAGTCAGCGTTGACAAGAAACACCGATTAATACCTTGTCAAAAGTGTGACATTTTGGTAAATAATTTGAAAATAGAGACATTTTGATAAATAAATTTTCAAATAGTGGAAATCAAGTAAATTAGCTATATTTTCCTTAAAAAAGTTTATGATTGGAATCATTATTAGTTTTACGTATTGGAATTATGTTGGGATTCTTTTTATGAATTTACAAATTCTGAAAATATAGCAAAAATTTATTGCTTGAAGTTATGATTTCTTAGGATTATATTTGTGTAAAACTTGTTACATATGTTTTGTTTTTAAATACAATGATTTTTTTTCTTTTCGCGGAAGTCTATTTTTATAATGGAATCTTTGACATTTTAGTTTTTTTTATATATAAACTATTATTTTTAATAAAAATAATTTATATGATGATATAATAAAAGAAAAACTACCAAATCTACTCATGAAAAATAAAAATGTCGACAAATCTACCCACAAAAAAAAAACTTTATACCCATGAAAAATGAGGTTTGGTTAAAAAAATTAACCGAATCCTAAATTTAAAATTCCAATATTACCCCTTCTAACCTAACCTAGCCTTCTACCCCAATCTGTCAATCTCCAATCCATCGTAACCAGTCCACCATCATCTCTCTCCATCCGCAAGCTCAACCCTGCTTAGAGCTTGTTCCGCTCGCCCCCTCAGCTCCACAATCTTCGCCATTGCCATTCTCGGTTCTTTCTTCATCGATGCCAAGTCACACGGCAATAATTCTGCACCCGCCGCCATCACCGTGATTTCACCGTCCTTGTTGTTCATTCTCACTTCTTCAAATCCGGATATGAGAATCTTGATGTTCTTGTTCTTCATTATTGTAAGCTAATTTGTGCTCCTGAACCTACGATTTTAGCAATACGATCTCCACCTGTGTTTCGATGTCTCTCTCCTTAGACATGTTCTGCTCGATTTTTGCCTTCTGCAATTCGCCAATTACTGATTGATTCCATTATTTAAACAGTTTATTTCTTCCTTTGCACTAATAACATCTTCTTTTAATTGATTCATATACATCTCCACTGTTCCAATTTGTGTCGACTGATACATATCCAGTGAAGAGTTGAGTTAGTGAAGGGATTGTAAAGTGGTGGTGGAAATGGAATGATTGGGAATGACGTGGTATTGGGAGAGGAGAGTTTTTTTTATGGTGATGATGTTGATAGGCTTACCGTGGAAATGGAGAGCGAGAGAGAATGGTGGACTGTGTACTGGAGATTGCCAGGATTGGGGTGGAAGACTAAATTAGGTTAAAAGGGGTAATGTTGGAATTTTAAATAATATTTTAGGGTTCGGTTAGTTTTGTTAACTAAATCTCATGGATATAAAGTTTATTTATTTTTCTAATGGGTAGATTTGTCAGCGTTTCTATCTTTTATGGATAAATTTAGTAATTTTTCCAATAATAAAAAATAGAATGCTGGAACGATTCAAACCGTCATTAAATATAAAAATTGTGATTGAAATTAGTAAAATGGTGACAATTGAAAACCCTATAACTTTCGCTAAATATAGCATAAACATTACAGTAAGATGTAAGTGTTACAAGTTAGTGATAGATATATACTTTAAAAAGGTCATAATTAAACAATTTAGCAACGATATCTTTACCAATTGTTATAAGACCACTCACTACAAGAAAAACTTAGCGGCAGTTAGCAAAACAATTTTGCGGCGATTTTCACAACTATCGAAACAACGACCGTGAAAATACAAAATACGACGGCGATGTATTTTGTAGTAGTTTAAGAACTGTCACTAAATGGCGCCAGTTGAAAACAAACTGGTTTTTATTAAACCAGACTAAGAAACTCCCTCCTTTGATAATTAATTCTAAAAGTTCTTTGGAAAGATTCGAACCAGGAACAAAGGGATAGTCCAAGTTCCTTTAGCATGCATTCCATTCCACCAAATCAACCCAACATTCAATAAATATAGTGCTACTATATATATATATGCACTATATAAGTTTGTATAATATGGAAGTTGTGTATTATTTTGAATGATTAAATTAAGTTATTGATATTTTTATTAAGATTACTTATTAAATTGTGGTTTATATTTTATCTATTATTTAAGTAAAAAATGTTAAATAAACAAAAAGACATTTTGCGACGTTTCCGACCTCATCGCCGCTATATTCCTGCTGTTTATCCATTTTGTGGCAGTTTTTACGTCAACTGCCGCTAAGTTCACCTATTATGCGATAGCTTTTTTTTGAAGTCGTCATTAAATACAGTAAACTGTCGCAAAAACTGATGACATTGTCCATTCAAGCATCGCTAATAAGCTGTTGCTATTTATCGAATTTATTGTAGTGACTTTTTTTACAAATGTTTAAATTAATAGTAAGAGATAGATAAATAATAATATTTTTTAGGTTAAATTATTCCGTTAGTTATTATATAGTTTTGACGAATTTTTGATTTGCTCTATAATGGCGGTATGTAAAGTTCAATAATTTCCAGCTTCGTATTGAAGTGGAAACATTTTTTGGAAACATTTTTAATTATGGTTGACAATAAGCTTTTAGTCCAAATGAATTAAAGCAAGTAAAGTATATGCATTATGGATACTAAAATGGACCGGGAAAGAAGAAAATAAAACAAGGGAAAAGAATAATTAAGCTAATAAGGGATATGCACATGCACCGAATCAAGATCAACAACATATATAGATATTGCTTACACATACAATTAGACATACACGTTAATTAATGGTGGACAAGTAGGCCCTACTTATACTTAATTACCCATGATAGTGACTGATTAGTATGTTAACTAAGTCTTATTATATATAGAAGATAATTATAGACGTTGATTTATCAATATACTGAAATCTTAACCACATGAAAATGTTGTGATATGATGTGGGATATTATTATTATTATTATTGTTATTATTATTATATATTAATTTTACCTCTCTTTACAAGGGATTAAGATGGGTAAACAGTGTATACGGCAACAAGCTAAGTGCCATTATGATGATTTTTTTTAATAAATATTTTTTTGGAAAAAATTTGTACTCCTCCTTCATTTTTTATATTGCTTAAAAAAAAAAAGCTACATTGTTGGGTTTAATGTATCCACCCATGTGCTTATTTCATGCCCTTTATATATATATTCTTATATCCATGATTTGCAACAGTTTGACACAAGCTTTAATTTGCCAGCAGAGAATATATTACTGTATATAAATGAGAAAAAAAGAGAAACCACGTGCATATAAATACTAAATTCAAGTATGTAACATATAGTAGGAAATAACTTACAAAATTAATTATCAAATAAATTTAAGTTAAAATATTAATTCACTTGTTTACTTAAATAAATATATCAAGGATCTGAATTATAAAAAAAATATTTTCAGTCTTATATAAAATTAGATGTTTTAATATTTTTAGTTATTTTTTATTAAATTATATTTTTATGTATATCGTAACTTAATAATCAATAATAAATTTTAAAATAGAGCTCGAATTTATTTTTTATAGATTAATCATTATTCTATTATTGCATTGAGAGGTATTTAGAAAAGGGAAAAACAAAAGTACTAGTGAATCATCAAATTTAAAAAATTGGAGGCATATATATAAAGTAGACTATGTATGTATGCTTGGTAATTCAAATTTTATCAACTACTTACTTTAATAAATTGGAGACAAGTAACATCAGTGAGAGTATGTGCACCATTATACACCATTTTCATATAAATTATATTATTTTCAATACCTACGCTATCATCCAATACAAAATTAAAGATTACATGCACCAAATCAAAGGATCTTTGTCACTGAATGATGTACACATGAACACAAAATGAGGAATTTCAAAAGGATTGAGTATATCATTTTATAACAATAAAGAATATATATATAAGTAGCTAGAAATCAAAATCAAATAATGTCTTTGTTTAATAAAACGACCGGGAGCAAAAAATCCTTAACATTGGTGAAATCTAAAGAAAACCTACCACCCATGAATGAGGTACACCCCTCCATGAAATTCGCTCGTTCGTTGACTTAATTAGCCAAATCTTCAAAGCAACTTCATTAAAATTGTTATATAGTAAAAAACACATTAAAAAAACCTATAGTAAAAATGTGTTTTCTTTTTTAATTCCAACAAATGTATTATAAAAGTATTAGAAACATTTTCTTTAATGAAACCGTTTATTCTAAATCTTATATAAGTTATTATTAGGAAGAGAGATATATAAATTGTTATATATATACTAACACACTATTTTGTACATACAAGAATATTTTGATAATTTTCTTTTAGTTTTTTAATTTAAAAAATTTGTTAAATGATTACAAAAATATTATTTTAATTTTTAACAATAATTTTTAAAATGTCATAATCACCATAATAAATTAATAACCTTAATAGGATTTGCACGTGCAAGTGGATTTTTAATAATTTTTTAAAATGTCATAATCACCATAATAATTTTAACAATAATTTTTAAAATCCCATCATTTTGCAAGTGCGCACAATTGCTATTTGCTGAGCAACTCATTGTTGTATTAGGCTACGTAGGTATGATGTATAGAATGACGAGAAGATAGAAGAAAGAAAGTAAGCTAGGGTTAATGTTCAAATCTCTTAAAACATATTGGATTTTTCTAATTGGTTCTAAAAAATTTTGTTGGTAATATTAGCTTTTAAAAAACATTATATATATATATATATATATAATTAATTGATAGTATTGATAAAATATAATAAAACATTCAATTATTATGTAACACACGATAAAATAATGTTATAATTTAATTCATAGAAAAATTAATTTAATTAAGTATTATTTTAAAAAAAAAACTAATATGATTAATAAATTTTTTGATACCAATTTTTAATTTATTTTCCTATCTGTCTAACGCTAAATAATAATAAATAATATTAAAATGATTTTTCTAAAAAAAAATTTCTTAGAGTGTTACTATGGTAGGCCGTGCATTCACACGCATACATGATCGAGTTTATTTGTTATTTTATTTTATTTTATTTTTTTATTGGCAAAAAATAGTCATATTATTTTGTCAAAAAATAATTCACTAAAATTGTGAAACATTTTATTAAAATTTTCATAAATGATAAATAATAAATAAATATGTTATCGGTTAATGGTTAGTATATTGTCATATTTTTTTTGGTTAATTAGATAGATTAGATAGCCCAGTTCTAAGAATTAAGGCTATGTTTGTTTAGGAGAACAAAACATAACACTAAACTATGGACAGAACAGAACAAGACATTAAAAATTAATGTCTTGTATTATATTTGGTAAAGATGTACAAGACACACATGGACAAATTTATAACTTGATTTAAAAGACAATTTTATCCTTTTAAAAATAAAAATAAAATAAATTAAAATAAAAAAACAAATGTTTCAATTTTTCTTTTTTTCAAAAGAACTCCTTTAATATTAATATATATTTACTACTGTTAATTTTTTTCTTCATTTTTGATCATTATAATATTTTATTATCATTTAACCATTTTTTTAATTATTCAAGATTCAATTTCTTTGTGTGAATAAGATTTATTTTATAATAAATAAATAATTAAACAAAAAAGGAAAAAGGAAAAAAAAAAGAAAGAACACGAATAATGAAAGAAAAAAGAAACAAGAAAGGCAAAAAAAGAAAGAAATGGAACGCCAATAACAAGGAAAACAAAAGAAGAGGGAAAGAGGGGGCACACGGAAGAGGAAGAAAGAACAAGTAGAAAGAGAAAAAAAGTGGAAAAGGCATAGGAAGAGAGAAGGAAGAACGATTATATAAAGAGAAAAAAAAGAAGAAAGAAAAATAAAAAAATTGAGAGAAAAGAACAGAGATTTCGAAATGGAGAAAGAAGAAAAGAAAAAAAATTGAGAGAAAGGAGTAGAGATTACGAACGAACCGGAGAAAGAAGAAAAAGAAAAACTCTTACCTGTTTGAATGTATGAACAAAGAGAAAAAAGTGAAAATTAGGGTTTATAATCTTAAAATTAAAAAGGATAACAGTGGAATAATAAAAAAGGTTATGGGTATAAAAGGTAAAAATTTTATTAAAAAGGAGTGTCCATCTTGTTGAATCTCGTGTCCTTCATTAAAGAGTGAACACAAAAACAAGGAAGAGTGTGTTGGAGACACAGTGTCCCTTGTCCATGTCTTTACCACCAAACATATTTTAACACATTAATGTCCATGTCTCTGTGTGCTGTCCATCAAAATCAAACACATCCTAATATCACACATTCATCCGGAATATATACACTTACATGTCTAATAGACACAATACTTAGGTTACCTAATTTTGTGTATTATGTTTACAATTAATATTGATGAACACATTATACACATAAACACATTAATTTAATTGGGAGTGTTTCACGCGCCATATGCACTCTCACCTCACTCACTCTCACTCACGTGACTCCCACACACCAAAAACCCTCAGCACACAAAACACCTAACACGCATCCCCAAAATCCTGAGAATTAGGATTCAACGAATTTTCGAATTTGTTCTCCCAATTTCATCGCGTTCTTCTGTTTCATCATCAACATCAAATTCGTTGGAGGTATGCTGCTGCTTCTTCTTCTTCTTCTTCTTCTTTTTCTTTTGTCTTTGTGTTATTAACAGATTTTGATTTTGTCGATCATTTTGTTGGTTAGATGAGCAATTGGTGTTGTAATCAACTAGATCTAAAATCCATCCATGAGGAAGGGCAATTGGAAGAGGAAATGCAGGTTAGTTAATCTGATCTACTTGCTAATTGATTTAGGTTTTTGTTTTGTCTTTACTAAATGTTTAATGTATGTGTGAGTGATGAAACCCGTTCCGACGATTTATTTCACTGCATTAATTGATTATTTGTCACCTCTTCATCGTTTAAACACTAGCAAAATAGGTCAAATTGCACCTAGTAGTTCCTTAGGGCTGTAGTTGTAATATCTGCTATTTCGGCCAATATTTACTGTGTTTTGAATTGTTTCCCGTTCCGCACGATGCCTTAATATGTGTGCTTAAGTGTTTCATGATTTAGCAGGCGGAGTTCGGAGCGGAAGTGGCCAGAGAGAGCGAAAGGAACGAAAGGATCGCAACAAACCTAAAAGGCCATTGCTGGAGCCTATGCGTACGCATCCCATGGAGCCATGCATACGCATCCAAGCGTGGGCGGCACACCCAATTGCTGATCTCGGCACCTATGCATACGCATATGAAGCCTCCATGCGTACGCATAGGTCAATTCCAGCATCTATAAATAGAGGAGCCTTTCACCATTTCAAGAAAGCCCACTTCCACATTTAGCTTAGTTTTTAGGGTTCTATTTTAGGATTTATTGTCCAATCACTAGCCAGACTTTCTATTTTATTACTTGTTTGTTTATTTTTACTGTTACTCTGTCAAACTTCAATTTCAATCGATTTACTTTACCGTTATTCTGTCTGTTTAATTTCCTGCAAACCGCGATTTTTTCATACTGTTATGCTGTCAATTTATTTTCCCGCTTTTATGATTTCCGCAATTAGTGAGTAGAGTCCTACAGTGTCTCGGCTGTGAGGTGAAATGTGCAAATGACCAGAGTTCCGAGTCCTGAATGGATCAGAGGGGAAGGAACGAGTCAAGCCCGTAATGCTATCTGTAAGACACCCCTGCTAGCATAGTGGCAGTTCCTTACCGTACGTGGTTCGCCACGGTGCCAACATGCACAAGTGCTTGGGAACTTGGTGACAGCAGGTTTGACCCGGTGACAGCGGGGATCCTTTAGAGTTTGTCAGTACCTGGGCATAGATCATAGGCTCCATATTCCGCTTACGCGCAAGAGGTCCTGGTGGCAGCAGGATTGTAACGGTGACAGCGGGTACTCTTGGGAATCGGGGGCTGAATCACGAACTCCAAGCAACACCTGCACCTATGTGAGTTGGACTCGGTATTGTGGGTTCGTTGCCACACAGCTAGTTGGTCAAGGATGTGCAGAGGTTCCTCTTAGGGGGTGTATAATCGATCCGGGACATAGTAGCAATGATAGCGATGCACAGTATTTCAACTCATCGCCGGGATACTCCTTTTATTATCAGATCTTTTACCGCTTTTTAACTGCTTTTACTGCTTTCAACTGCTTTCAACCTGCAAACTG
>JASCZI010181359.1:12468-26905 GCA_036250425.1 Stylosanthes scabra | reverse complement strand
CAACTGCAACCAACCCCAATCAAAAATAGACTTTCCCTTTCGCTTCCTGAGCAGAACGACCCGAGTCCTACTCGGTATTTTGGTTGCACCCTGTGACACCTCTTTTTAAAACGTCCCGACATCGCCTGCAAGGGGAGCGGTGCTTTCAGACTACAACGACGAAAGCATCACCACCCGAGCGAGCGTGTCAGTGAGCTTTGGTGTGGTTTGATCTCGTTGTTAGATGCACTTTGATTCTTGTTTTTGTTTATTGAGTAACCAGATTTCTGCACAATCTATTTCTAAATTCTGCTCAAGTTTAGTGAGTGTTGGTGTGGTTTTATATTCATTTCACTCTTTTTTTTTCTTTATTGAGTTACCAAAATTCTGCTCATTCTAATTCAAAATTCTATTCACTTTTTAATCAGGATCCGAATTGCATCCATTAGGAAGGACAATTTGAAGAGGAAATGCAGGTTAGTGACTCTGATTTACTTGTTAATTGATTTAAGATTATATTTTGTCCTTGCTAAATGTTTAATGAGTTTTGTGGTGGTTTTATATTCATTTGATTCTGTTTTATTGATTTTTCAGAATTCTGCTCATTCTAATTTAAAATTATGCTCATTTTTAATCAGGATCTGAATTGCATCCATGAGGAGGGGCATTTGGAAGAGGAAATTGAGGTCAGTGTTTTTCTTAATTTTTGAATGTATTTATATTCATTTGATTATGGTGTTTTCTTTCTTGAGGACAATTTAAGGATTCTGCTCATTTCTTTTCAATATTCTGCTCAAATTTAATCAGTATATGATTTTCTGGTCAATATAAGGTACAATTCTGCTCAATTTTTATTTTTGTCTCTTTTTTTTTTGCAGTTTTTGTGTGATGATAAAGAATATGTCTCCAAGGTTGGGATGACATTTAAGTCATGTATAGAAGCTAATGAATTCTACAAGGAGTATGCTAAACGAGCTGGATTTGCTTCCAAAATCAGAAACTCACAAAGGAATAAAGAGACCGGTGGAATCAAGAATCAACTCTTCACATGTAAAAGAGATGGAAAAAGGAAATCTGACATTCCCGAGGCGGAGAAGACGAACCCGATGTCTCCGGCAAGGATGTTCGTTCATATCGATAAGTTGACTCAGCGTTATGTTATTTCCAAAGTTGTATTGGAGCATTCGCATTCTTGTTTTGCTGATCTTGCAGGGATGCTACCTCAACACAGAGAACTTAGCATGTACGTTCGTCACGTCATTGTGAACAACGATCAGACAGGCATCAGGCTGAGCAAAACTTAACAGTCTCTTGTTACATGCTGGAGGTCACCATCGGCTGAATTTCATTGAAAAGGATTTGAGAAATTACATAACTAGGGAGGTTCGTAATGTTCCGGAAGAACAAGATGCTAAAGAACTTGGCAAATACTTTTTAAGAATGAAGGAGAAGAACCCCAACTTTTTTTATGAGATTAAAGTTGATGATGACAACGTTTTAAAAAACGTGTTCTGGGCTGATGCAAGGAGCAGGGCTGCGTATGAATATTTTGGTGATGTTGTCTCATTTGACACAACGTACAACAAAAATAGGTATTGTTTAAATTCTGCTCATTATATATTTAAATTCTGCTCATTTTTATGACTCATGCTTTTTTAATATCAGGTACGATATGCCATTTGCTTCTTTTGTTGGAGTGAATCATCATGGACATTCCACACTTCTTGGTTGTGCTTTGTTGAGGAACGAAGACACCGAATTTTAAAATGGCTATTCGATTGTTGGCTTCGTTGCATGGGAGAGAAGCACCCCAAAGGCATTATCACGGATCAATGCCCATCAATGCCTCTAGCAATTCAACATTGCATGCCAAGAACAATACATAGGTGGTGCATTTGGCATATTATGAAAAAGATCCCTAAAAAATTGAATGGATTCAAGTGGCATATTGATATAGAACAAGGTTTGAGCAACGTTGTGTGGTCTTCTCTATCTGAAGAGGCTTTTCAAACAAACTGGAAGGATTTCATCACAAAGTACGGCTTACGAGGGAATAAATGACTCCAAGGTAGCATTTTATTTCATTTGTTAATATTCTTCTCAAATCTGTGGATATATTCTGCTCAAAAGATTGCTAAGTATTCTTATTTGTTTTATATAATTGTTAACAGGTTTGTATGAAGATCGTTATCTATGAGTCCCAATATACCAAGATATACACTTTTGGGCAGGAATGAGAAACACCCAAAGGAGTGAGAGCATGCATGCCTTCTTTAACAAGTTCATTACACAGTAGAGTTCCTTGATCCAACTTGCAAAGCAATATGACAATTGCCTACAAAGCAAAGAACAGAAAGAAAGAGAAGCCGATGCTGCCGGGGCAAACACTGTTATACCTTGTGCTACAAAGTCATCCATTTAAGCTCAATTTCAGCATGTGTACACCCATGCAAAGTTTAAGGAAGTTCAAGCTGAATTTAGAGGGAAGATTAACTGTATTGCAGAAGTAATGCATCGTATGTTTGGAATTGTTTCTTATCTGGTTTAAGAGCAGGTTTCAAGGGATATTCTTAACAGGTTATAATTAAATTATGTTTAAAAAGTTTTATGTTCAAATTCTGCTCATTATAATTCTACTCATTCTTTTTTAAAATTCTGCTAAAAAAATGCTTATGGTGCTGTTTTCATGCTTATTTTCAGGTTTGTGGTCAAATATGATTCAAGATCCAAGAAAGTGAAATGCCAGTGTCTGATGTTTGAATCAAGGGGGATATTGTGTCGTCATTCTTTGATGGTGCTGTGCCATGAGCAAGTGGATCAAGTTTCTTCACGGTATATCTTGGACCGTTGGAGTAAGGCTGTGAAGAGGAATCACACAAGCATAAGGAACGGCTATGATGAACCAGTTTTGGGTGAAAGAGGAGTGTTATATAAAGGATTGCTTGACCGTTCAATTGAAATGAGTGAATTCGAATATGAAAGTAAAGGTCTGGCTTCGATGCTTCATCGTGCGTATGATAAGGCTTATGCTGAGATGGTTGATTTTAAAGCGAAAGAGAAAGATGGTAAAACCGTTATGACACATCAAGAGAGTTCATTGGATGAGATGAATGATTTGCATAGCCCAACATGTGTTAAATCAAGAGGGCATCCAAAGAAAAGGTTGGATTCTACTTTGGAAAAACACATTGCAAGTTCATCCAACAAGAAGAAAAGAAAAGCTTTGACTGAGGTTAATGTTGAGAATTTAAGGCCGTTTGATTGAGAATCATTGTGTTCACTGTTTGTGAAAATATGCTGTTCATTGTCATCGATACCATTCTCCTCATTTCTTTTCTAATGCTCATTTTTTAGTGAGTTACAATATTTACCATGCTTTGTACATCTAGATGATCAAATTCATAGACAATTGTAGTACTCATATCATATTTCAAGTTTCTCAATAAATATAAACTTTGTTTTCTAGTTCATTTTGTTGAAGATGTTACTACATTCATTTTTTGAGTGAAATAGAATGGATTTTTGTGGGTTTAACATAAGTTTGTTGCATTATGTTGAGGAAGAGTTTAGGATTCTGGTAAGTTTGAATCAAAATTATGCTCAGTTTGGTAGAAAAATTCTGCTAAAAAAATATGAATAATCACTTGATGTGGATTCTGATAAATTCTTTTTAAAATTCTGCTCAAAATCATATGCTAATAAGTGTCACGAAATAACAATGAGTCTTAAATCAAACAAACAAGGTACGAAATCCAAATATCCATACATCCAGCACAGGATGAAAATGTTTGAGAAATTAAAATATGAACCAAGCTTCTTCAATTCTTTCGTTGTCACTTGAACGTATGAGCTTTGCAGTGCAGCTGAAGGTTTGTGGATGGTCGTCTCCATTGCCCCCTGTATGGCTTCTTTAATGAGTTTGTTGCTTTTGCTGAGGATGATTTCACTTATGATCCCATTCCTAAATTCTTGTAGTTTCTCCTACATTTCAAACTTTATATTCAGCAATGATTATTAATCAATGTGAAAAGCTAATAAACGTTTTTTGAATTGGACTTACTGTGGTCCAATCTTCAATATCGTATTTTTCATTGCCATCAAGCTTTGTTGGGTCTAAGACCTCCATCCATTTCATGACAAAAGTTCCACAATCAAACATGTTGCATTGAATAAAAGTTGATCAGAATTATTATCATATCATACACGCATCAAGTTTAATTAACAATAAAATAGAATCTTACGGATTTGGTTGTTCATGGATCTTTACGTATTTAGGCAACCATGATTTTTGTTCCGGTCTATTCTTTGTCGCCTTTGTTAGGAGTAAATGATATCCCGCCCTGACCAATAGCTGATTTATCAAGTTGCCCTTGAAAGGAAACAATTTCAGTTATTATGCATTTTTATATCTTGCTCAAACTAGTTCCAAATTCTGCTAAAAAATATAACTTACAGCAAATCTGTTAATCTTGGTTCTATCTGGGCCTGGATCCTCTTTAGGCCTGGAGTCAATCACAAAGTAGTTTTTCTTCTCCTTGTCAAGGACATACATCCACCAGTGATTGGAGTAAAGAACGGGGGCAAATATCCGAGTTTATGAACAATGATAAACAAGTTATTATAACAAACAAGAATTTTTGAATGGAATTTTGAGCCTTTGAAGCTTACATATCTGTGTGTGATGAGCTTATATTTGTTGACCATGCTTAGATGTTCATCATTCTCGAATGGATCAATTGAATGTACCTTCTTGGTACCAATGTCAATATAATCTTCCTTGAAGTGGCTCAATGTGCAGATTTTTTTTTAAAAAAAGGTTCATACCAATGCTCTCGATGGCAATATATATATATTGTTTTGGAACATTGGGATTGGTTCGTTGTTCAGAACCAAGGAGTAAGCGGTTATTACCTGCATAAGAAAAGTATTTAGTGTTGCAATATGATAATTTTGAACAAGGTAGTTTTAGGTTAGACGCACTTACAGCTGAATCAATTTCTTTCTCCGGCCTCATTGTCCTGAATTGACTCCTAGGCACCTCAAGATGCTAATCCCCATTAAATTCAAATAAGATTTTGTATTTTTTATCATTCTTTTTTGTCAAAGCCCACGCGACACACCTATCCTTCAAGTCACGAGTGATCTCATTTACAGCGGCTTGGACCCCATGTGTTACAGTGTTTTCCGGTTCTTCTGGGAAGTTGTCCAAGTCATACAATTCCGCTGATTCTTGTTGTTTATGTTGTGGTTTTTGTGGGGTCAACCCAAGGTCAAATGCTTTGTTGGGATCATGTTCTTCTGCTTCTGTTGCCACGGATGCAACCATCATTAGCCCTGGTGGATGTTGACCTCTGTTTGTAAACAGAATGTGTTTTTTTATCAGAATCTTAAATGAAAATGAGCAGAATTTTATTCCAGAACAAATGAATGCAGATTAAGCAGATTTATGCATAGGCTTAATCAGAATGCTAAGACATCCATAATAATTGATTTTGAGCAGGATTATAAACAAAAATGAGCAGAACTGTAGAAGAATGATTTTCAAGAGAACTTACATTTTATTAAGAGTGGGGGCAGCCCCCCTTTCTTGTTTTTCCATATCTTGAGCCTCTCCAACAACACCTTCTACTGCTCTTCTTATAGCAAGATCAATTTCACTTTCACTTGCCTTTTCAATTCCTGTTGTTCTCTTTGACCTATACTGCGCTTCAGCTTCATCGCAAGCTTTGATTTCAGCATCAGCTTCCATCTTCTTGCTTTCATTGTCCTTTTCAGCCCGTTCGCATTCTGCCATAAACCTGTCAAGCAATTCAGGAGGTTCGGTTTCAACCTCTATAATAGGTTCAGGTCCACCCTTTATGTTAAATTCAGGCCGAGACTGAGGTCCAAACTCTATGATTGGTTCAGGCTGAGGCTGAGGTCTGTATAGTAGGTTCAAGCTCGGCTTCAGGCTCAGGAATGGTTGCAGCTTGCATAGGGATGCCCATTTGTGGTTGGACAGGGTTGGTGTCACTGTAACAAAAAATTTTGAATAGAATTTTATTAGAAACAAGAAATGAGTAGAATAATATGATGAGAACCATAAGTGAGCAGAATAATATTAGAAAATGCGCAGAATATAATGAGCAGAATAATATTAAAAATAATGATCAGAATTTTTACACTTCTTTTGCTATTGTTTTTGTCTTCTTCTTAGGAGGTTCGGGCTCGGCTTCAGGCTCAGGAATGGTTGCATCTTGCATAGGGATGTCCATTTGTTGTTGCACAGGATTGGATCTTGCATGGGAGTACAGATGGTTTGGTGTCCAATTTCTATTTTCCCATTTTAACCCTATGTTATTTAACACAATTATTAATTCAAAACAAACAAATGGAAGCCTAAAATTGTAATTTGATTTAATTCATAAGCAGTGTTTTATACGGTTATCGTTATTTTTATTCTCTCACAAAGCAGTTCTCCACATTTCACTCTATATTTAGCCTCAATTCATCTGCCACTTTCATTTTTTCTTTCCCATTCTTAATTCAACTGCTTCTTCTATGCTGATCATCAATTCCTCCAAAAAAATATTTCTTGCATCGCATCACATCAAACATTCTTCTTGGCTTCCTCATCATTCAATTTTGCTACAGCCTCTACTTACTGCATAATGCTGACTGCCTCACAAAGTCTAAGATGATCTCCATTTATTTGAATTAATTTTGTTGTTTGTTTAAGATACATATTGATTTGTAGTTACTTTTAAAATAGATTACTGAAGAGTTTCTTTTGCAAATTACTACTATGTCATTCTCATATAGCAAAAAATGATGTACTTACTATGTCATTGTCTTATAACAGCATAGACTGACTCAGTTCTATCACTTCTTCGCAAAGTTTGTCTTCACCTCTTCTTTTTTACTTTAAATAAACTTCATCTTGACAAAATTATTCACTACATCAGATTTGTATTATTTGTGATAAAATTTATTTAAATTAATTCTGTTCACCTTGGATACATATTGATTTAGAGTGTTTTTTTTGGCAAACTACTACGTTCTGTATCCAAATATCTATTCATTTATTTATTGTCAATCAACACTCACACCCGAGACCACACCACAGGAAGATACAACAAAGACAAGTAGATGATGATGAATTTATCAACTAATATATATAATATTTAATTTACCAACACATATAGGAAGTTTTACTAATTTATGATAGCAAAAGAAGTAGAGTATGTGTATTTTAATGCAACTCACAATTGGAATAAAAAAGAATATATATTATTGTTAAAAACAAACAAATAAATGTTTTAAATAGTAATTTTACTCCATTGATATTGTTAAAAAATATGCGGTTTGTACTCCCTTTTATCATTATTATTTTTCTTTTACATTTACATTCTAATCATTTTGTGTGTCTTTATTAAAAACTATAAAAAAAAAAAGAAAAGAGAAAACAATTTAGCCATATGAAAAGTAAGTAATAAATAGAATATAAGATGACATGTAACAGTAGAAAAAAGTTATGAAAAAACATTTGTTCATTTATAATGGGTGAATGGGTAGGAAATGAAAAAAAAACAATAGACTATGTTAAGTTCATGCTCTTTATATGTGTATTAGGGTGCGAAAAACATAACGAGATTAATTTAAAAGATTAATATTTAGATTTTATATTTTTTAATTCAAAGTTCATTTTTATGCTTCACTTTAATTTTATTAAATAAAAAATACTAATATATATCATTAAACTTTAATTTTCAACTAGCTTAAATGAAAAATTGTGGCATTTTTGTATATATTATATAATTAAAAAAATATTTGTTTTATAGAAAAAGCTAAATTTACATCTTCACTATATTTATAAGAATATAGATAATTCATATAGGAGTTACCATTTTTTTTTAAAAAAAAAACAAAGTGTTTACTTTGAAATTTCAAGTAAAGCAAATTAAAAAGAATCATATCTCTTTCTTTTCCTATATAATTATTTATTTTGAATTTTAAAAAATGTTAATTTACAATCCTATAAACAAAAAATCTAAATAAACGATATCAACACAAGTTTTCTAATTACGATGACCAAACAAAAAACACATAATATGGGTTATTTTCGTTTTAGAAATACTCTTGAATTTTAAAGAATTCTCTCATATTCAATTTTAAAGTGATAATATTGAAATGATGAATATTATCCGAATAATAAATTGAATGGGTGAATAATAAATTATTAAAAATTATAATAATTAATACTTAAAATTAATAGAAAAAACGACTGAACAAGCACGACAGTGCCTATGAAGACACTAGTATAGATAAAAGAACAACAAACAACATTACATTAGAGATATTGAACAGAAATCATTATTCAATGTAAAAAGCTGACGACAAACAACATCTATATTCGTTCAGTGTCCAAAATGAGCAGAATAATATTAAAAATAATGATCAGAATTTTTACACTTCTTTTGCTGTTGTTTTCCCCTTCTTGTTAGCAGGTTCAGGCTCAGCCTTAGGTTCAGGAATGGTTGCAAGTTGCAGAGGGATGTCTATTTGTGGTTGCACAGAGTTGGTGTCACTGAGAAAATGAGCAGAATAAAAAGATCAGAACCATAAGTGAGCAGAATAATATTAGAAAATGAGCAGAATATAATGAGCAGAGTTATCACCTTTTTCCTGCTCTTGTCTTCTTCTTCTTGTTTGGTCCATCTTTAATTGGCACTTTCCTCTTCACGGCATGATCAAATTGTTTGGCAAGTGTCGACTCTCTTTCTTTTTTTGCCTTCTCCTCTCTTCTCCTCTTTGATCTCTCCTCTCTCTCTTTTCTGTCTCTGATGTCTGTTGTTTGATAAAATAAATTATCCTAATGCATCAACAAGAGTTTATAACATGTGCATGAAATAAAGGGGAAACAAAGAACTCACATCACACTGTCTTCTTCCTTTTTCTTCGACCTTCTTTCGCGTTGCACTTCTGGTTTAGGTTCTGGTTCAGGTTCGGAATCTATGGTCTGGTATTCTTCCTCTTCCGAATCTTCATCAGACTCGGATTCCATGCTATCTAAATCTTGTTTTTGTTTTTTTATCATTTCCCTCTTTTCTTTTTCTCTCTTCTTTCTTCCTTCGAGCCCTCACTTTGGCTCTTTGTATCAATCCCTACATAAAGAATCTAGAACAAAAGAAAATTTCAATACAGAATTAGAATTTCATTTGTTGAGCAGAATGTTGAATCAGAATGAGCAGAATGTGAAATTCAATTTTTTGGAGGATTTATACTTACAGTTATATCTTCGTCCTCAGCCCGAATCTTCTCTTTTAGATTGTCTTCGCACCTTTCCTTAAAATATATGATCTGCAGGACGAAGTGCCAACCCTTCACAATTTGAATACCTTTTTTTTGGTACTCTTTAATTCCTTCAATCAGGAAAGAGTTGACATGATGAGCTCAATTCCTTCCCCTTGTGTTATCAATATCTATTATAACCGGAAGATGTATGGGGCTGATGTAGTGACTGGATGTTGGCAAAAGAAAGGCCTTCTAGATGAACAATCCGAATGCTCTTTTGAAGGTCCTCTTTTCCAATTCAGTTTCGATCGGATACTCCTTCACCATGTCCTATACAAATGTCGATGACTTCCCTCTGAACAGTTCGAGGGCTTCATTCTCCTCATCATTAAGCTTGTCCTCAAATTTCTTTATTTTCTTCTCAAACAATTCACCTGCAACACGAGTTGAGAAGAATTAATATGGATGGATGAGCAGAATTTAAATTAATATGGAAGGAAAAATTATACGAGTTAAGACTAACCCTTGTAGTTTAGACCAAAGGAATGGCCCACCTTCTCGGAGGTGATCAGAAATTCACCAACACCTGTGCTAATTTTGTTGGTGAAAACATCATAGCTCCACACAAGCTCATTTAATATTTTATGGTTGATGTAATCATTTGGGAGGTGCTAAAATACTCCCAAACCCATCTCATCTACTAGACGTTTCTTCTGAGGAGAGAGTTTGTCATATATTGACCTAAATTTCATGGGAGTGCATCTTGAGTCACTCTGCTTCTGCAGATTATGGAAAGAATTAGGTTAGAGGAATGTTTGGCATGAATTTATGGAAAGATAAAAACTCAACAATCATATATCTTACCTCAGGTCTTGTTACTGTTCTAGTCTTCTTAATAGTTGATTTTGCCTTTTCCTTCTCCTTCGCGTCTGTTGTAGGAGTTGGTTTTTCCTTCGCTCTCCCCTTACCCTTTGCTGTATGTTTGTGGATCACTTTCTTTGTAGTCATTTTGTTCAACAAACCAAAACTGAGCAGAATTAGAAATTACAATGCAAGTCCTTTTTCTTTGAGCAGGTTAGTCTAATCAAACAGAGAAAATTTTGACTAGATTGAGCAATAACTTTTCAATAAGCATAATAAGCGACGCAGAGGTAATGCAATTCTGTGTTGAGCAGAATTTTAAAATAATTGAGCAGAATCCCAAGCAAGTTATCAATAACCTTTCAATGATCTAAAAAAACTCATATTCAAACCATAATAAGAATGCATGTCCATTTATAAGCAGAATTTTCATACCAATGTGAGTAGAATACAACCTCTTGCCATTTACTTCTCAAATATCACAAATGCTCATATCCAAAACCAAATTAATCATTCAAGTCCATTTTTTTAGCAGAATTTTTAAGTCAAATTGAGCAGAACTTAATTGGTTACCAATTAGAGCATGCAAGTCTAAAATTGAGCAAAATTATTGAATCAAAATGAGCATAACTCGAACAACTCATCATTAACAATTCAATGAAAAAAACACCCAAATCCGAACCAAATTCAGCATGTAAGTACATTAGTTGATCAGAATTTATGAATAAAATTGAGCAAGATACTATCAACTTATCATTAACCATTCGATGACATAAAAAACTCAAATCCTAACCAAATTCAGTTTGTAAGTCCATTAATTGAGCAGAATTTAGTAAATCCAATACGACTAAACAAACAATATGCAATTGTTATTAGACACCATCCAAGAGAATTTGAGCAAAACACAAACAACACACCATTCAACATTAAAACCATGTTTTACTAAAATTTCAAACCTAATATGGCAGAACTCATACAAACAGGATCATAGGGTTTTGAAATCGGAATCAATTGCACAAAATCACTTAAGTAATGAGCAGAATTTATGTAAAATACAATAACCGTGCAAAAAACTAAAATATAATGTTCAGAAAATTTTATTTTGGAAATTCGCAGCCAATAACCTATCTAGCACATTAAAAGCAGGGTACCTAAGCCTATGGCTCGGTGAGATTACACCAATATCCAGAACATGTAAGTATGGACACCAATTGATTAAACAAGTAGTTTTCCGTAAATTCCAATGCCACGCAAAATGAAAAAATCAAGTAATTTTAAATTTAAAGAAAACAAGCATTGTAATTCTATTTGTAGATGGTACACATAGCAGAATCCAATATTAATTCACACATAGCAGAATCCAATATTCAGTTTTCATTCCAAAATACAAATGCAAGTTCATTCTACTGAATCCAAATAAACAGAACATACAAGCACAAATCAACGTTTAAGCAGAACATACAAGCACAAATATGACCAGAAAAACACAAATCAACAAACAAACAGAACATATAAACGAAATTGAGCAGAACCCTAAAATAAATGAATGAATAATTGAGTAGAACCCTAAAAGAAATGATCTCAAATAAACAGTTTCAAAAACAAATATGAGCAGAAAAGCACAAATAAACATACAAGATAAACGAATTTGAGCACAATTTCAAAATGTATGTGAGCGGAATCATGAAGGGTTATATCTATATAATTTTTTGAGATTTCACACACTCAAATTCAAATAACCAAATAGATAGGGTTTCGAAACCTAAATAAGATAGCCAAAACATTTTCTGCTCGATCCGTTAAACATTTTCCTAATTAGTCAAAACGTTTAGTGGATTACCTTCTGGACTTCTAGTGGGGTTTGTTTCCAGTGAGACGCTGCTCGATCAGATTCTGCTCAAAGGGGAATGAAGATTAGATCTCCTTGCTTGATGGAGAGGTGTTTGCGCCTTCAAGTTCTGCTCGTTTATTGAGTTCAAGGACGAGGAAGAAGTTGGGGAATGTAGATTTTTCTTCTACTGAGAGGTGTGTTTTGTGGGTGATTGGGTTTCGTTGCATTAGGGTTTCTTTTTTTGAAAAGAACGGTTGTGAAAAAACGTGGCTGGAAAGAAAAATGTGGGGTTTTGGCACGTCTTGAGAGGCGTGTTAATTTTTTTGAGCGTGTCTTCCACGCGCCTGGGATGCAAGTGGAGAAATTTCATATGTTTATGTGTACATATAGCAAAATTGATATGTTTATATCAGGTATCTCTGAATTATGCAATTTCATTTAAATCCCAACTTCATTTTCTCTCATTGAAATTACGGGTATTCACATATCGGATATGACAAAAAGTTTGATGTGATATCCGTGTTTTTAAACTCGGATTCGATCCACAAAATTGTTGCGGATCAGATTGGATATTTGATATATCTTATTAAAAAATTTAAAAAATATTTCTACAAAGTAAAAATTTAAAAAGCAAATAAATAAATTCGGAAAACTTTTTCCTCTCTTTTACACATATATTTACCTCTAAAATACTATTAAACAACATTTTCTTAAGGCACCAAACTTTTCTTCTTAAATAACCAAAATAATACAACTAAAAAAGTATATATTTTTATTTATTTTACGGATACGTATCAAATCACGGATATAAATAAAAAATTTGCTTTCTGATCAAATCTAATTCAAATATCTTGTGAATCGAATTATATTCGTAAATTCTAGTTCAAATGCAAATAAACACTATGCACAGACGGCACATAGCGGCACCCATCTAGCGGTTTCGTTGGTGGTTTTCAACTTTTCAAAGTCTGTTATAGTTTAAAACCATTGCAAAACAATAAAAGATTTACAAATCAAATCCAATCTATGATCACCCTTTAACTGAAACATGTCACCGCCTAAATATAACCCAAACATTTGAGATGTGATTTTAGTTTGCTACGAATATTAAAAATATAAAAATTATAAATGTTAGTATAATAAACCATTGAGAGTTATTAGTGAAATTTATCATAACTGTGTTAGTAAATCTCTTTTCTTTGGACTTTAGTAAATCTCTTTAGTAACATATCTGTATAATAATATCTTTACAGTCATACTATATGTACATTTCTTTTCTCCAAGTTAAACCAAGTAAATTTTATTGCACGAATAAAATATTACTACTAGAACGAACAGAAAATTTAAAAATAAATAAACATATTTTAAAATCTATTCGTGTCAACTATAAAACAAATTCGTTGTATATATAAAACCTGATCGCAGAAACAATTTGGTTGGATTTGGTTGACAAAAAGAGGTGTACACTTAAATTAATTGATATTTTTATTTAGTAAATGTTGCTAAAGTTAAAAAGGATATGCCCGTTGCCCTTGGTTAATTTAAATAATAATCCTAGTGATATTAATCTTTAGGAAAGATTATAGTTTATTACACATCATTAGTGGTAGTTATTAGAAGTGTAAAAGTAGTCATCACTCTTCTGAGAATCTGAGATTTCAAATGTTCGAAACAAGTTTGATAGATTTTTATTTATTTATTTTTTATTTTATCAATACCACATTTTGATTCTATATTAATTGAATTAGAAAAGTGAGCTTAAAATTTAGAAAATTCAAAACCACAGTTACTTAAAAAGTTTAATTTATTATTTCAATCTGCCGACATGCATGCATGTATATATGATGTATCTATTTCAGCGAAAGCACAAATCAAATTAAATAAGATACGTAACATCCCTATCAATAATGACCCCCAAAATATGGTTATTTAAAATTTGGAAAATATTTTCAAATATTTTCTTCTTCTTTTATTTAAACGGTGCAGCATGCAACCTCTTGCACTCCTTATCTTTCGATATTGAGGTTTTAAAGATTAATTAATAAACCTTTCTAGAAGGCTCTATCATCTTGAAATTACTAGAAAAATTTGCTAAAGTAGACCTCTTGATCGAATCTGAGAGTTGAGACTTTTTGAATAATGTAGCTATTTTTTAAGAGACTCATTCACCATAATCAAGTATCTAATATCAGTTAGTTCGGATTATTCAGATAAGGAATTTTGTTGCTAAGAGGTGTGACTACTCAACATTCAGAGCGCCATTATTAGAGGAGATGTACCTTTAGCTAGTATTTGTTTTTAAAGACTAGAACTGAAATTGAAATTAAGGGACTCAAACTCAGTATTATGTTTGGTGGGCAGTGTCTAGAACTAAAATTTCAGTCTCAATTTTCAGAGTTTTAAAATTTCAACTGAGACTGAAACTTTAAAAATTTTTTTTACTCAAATACACTCATTTAACATCAAAGTCTCCATCACTAACATTTATTATTC
>JASCZI010181358.1:85799-96968 GCA_036250425.1 Stylosanthes scabra | reverse complement strand
GGCCACCATAGCAAGAGGAATGGTGAGCGACATGCCTAAAGTGGCGACAAGGGGAGTTGTCCATACAACACAAAGTGCCCTGGATAGATGAAACAAAACAACTCACTCCATAAGATATTGAGTGATTGGAATAGTCTAAGAGTTTTGCTTATCGGTGCGCTGGTTAAGGAATCAAGAATTCAAGATTATTGAAGTTCTTGAAAAGTTAGAGCTTTTAAATTTTCAACACAAATTTCATGTTTCTATTTCCTTTACCAGTAGTGCACTAATAGTATATGATACTAATAAGGTTACTGTCACATACCAGAAGTAATCTGAAACCACACTTCCAATGAATCCATTGGCAAGAACCATTTCATCCATTTTAGCAGATTGAGGAATAGCAAACTTGGGCTCAAGTCCTACGGCCATCAATGGCCAGACTGAGACCAATATAAATCATAATTAGCAATGAGTTTATTATATAAATGTTTACATTTTTCATTCTGGAAACAGATACCAAAAACACATAATCTCAAATGTAATAGAAAGGTAAGAAGCTTGATGGAGTAAAAACTTACTAAGCCACCACAGCGCGACTAATGTAAAGAGTCCAATATACCCGAATAGCTTCTGCACATCAACTCTTTCTCCCTCCTCGCCACAAAACTTTTTAAGAAGAACTGCAGCAGTAACGGTAGATGTGGTTAAGATTCATTTTATCAGATTAAAAGTAGAACAAACGGCTAAGATGTAGCTGAACCTGTAAATAGGCCATACGACACAGCCGAGAGAATGCTGAAAAGATCTCCAACGAAAGAGCGCTCTTCATTGCTGGACAAAGACATCAACTAATTGTCAATATCCATCAACATTAACTTGGATTTAAATGGCATGTCTAAGATATAGACATATAGTCTACATTATAATAATGGCATTATTTAACCAACAAACTCCACTTATGGTATGTCTAAGTGGTGGAAAAAGAAAGGTGAAAATTTTCGTGGACGAGTTTGATGCGTAAAATTACACATGCAGCTCGTCCATGAAAATTTCCATCACATTTTCACCTCCAAACGAGACATACCTCATCGGAAAAAGGGCTTAGAGAAAGCAGGTGAATGGGGACTACCTCATACTACATTTAACATTAATTCTATGATTCTTTTCAGTGTTGGTTAGTTAAAAGCAGAATATACGGATTCGACAAAGAAAGGGATAAAAGGCTTACAGTGATATTAAATCATCATCTGCAGCCCAAGTTTTCCCCAGAGTTGTCATAACAACCCCAGCCATGCTGACAAAGACAGCAACCACTTTTGGTACATTTAAAGAGTCTTGACCCAAAAATGCACCAATAAAAAGAGTGAAAAGTCCGGATGTGGATGATAATACCGTTGTGCTTGCGACACTTGTTCGTGCAAGAGCAGCGTTTGAGAAGTACTGAAACCAACACAAGTGAATTACAAAAGAACCAAACTAACCTTCTAACCTTTCAACAGAATAGAAGAAGCATCAAAGTTACACACCTGGATTTAGAAGCATGGAAACATAGCATAGTGTATGTGTATGCCATGTTTATAGAATGAAGCTATAATCATAATGGCATGTTTAACAACTTAAGGAAACACAATTAATCATAACAGCTAAGAATATCCAATAAGAAACTAGTTATCATGGCATTTATTGTGGAAAGGAAATACGGATCCAAGAGTTTAACTGATAAGTTCTTAAAAGAGTTTCGCTGATACAAATCTCGTCAATCTATGACAGATCGCCAAGCATTTCAAACATAAAAAGAATATACTTCATGAGAATATAAACAAATTAATCTGAAATTTAAGAGATATATTTGTAAAATTTAGAACACAAATATCATATCTCTAGTACAGCATGCTTTGGTCCTTAATCATAAAAATAAAACGACGATCTCGTTCTGTAGTTGGTTACCTCAGTCAGAAACCAGATAGGTGCAATGTAAAATCCATAAGTAGCAATTTGCTTGCTAGTAAGAGGCTTCTCTGATTTTATCACATGAGTATTATCATTATACTTGGTCATCAACGGCTTGACTTCTGCAATAGTCGAAAGGCCTAAATTGCTATCTTTCCGAATCACACTCCCAAATTCCAGTTCAAAGCTTTTCTCCACTCCATTGCCTTTGACTGGAGGGCCAATCCTAATCAAATATTTATCTACACTTTCTGCATTTTTACCATTTCTAGAAGACCGTCGTTTAAGATATTCACAAAACCAGTCCTTAAAGAATGCTACTGGCAGGTAAACTACCATAAGAGAAGCTCCAAGATATGTCACTGCAAACGGTTGCTTATAATCTTCAAAAATATCCTGCTTAAAAAAATTTAATCAGAAAAGCTTCCCAGTTGTAGTGCATGGAGACTAGCAGATGATAACATACAAAAAAATCTCCCTTAATCAAGATTTAAAAACACAATAAGGATTTTTAAGAAGATATTGGCTCCCAGTATGCAGATAAGGATTCAGTAGTTATATTACTACAAAATCAAAATGAAATACCATATTTCAAGGGAACAAAATAGATTATAAACAAAAAAATTCAGCTATATGAGTTCTCTCTGTAGTCTCTTCCATGTGAAGTTTTTCCTTCAACTCCTCATTGGCTTCATATATCTCTAGTGATGAGCTCACATTGCAGTTAGTTATATGCATGCATTACTTTTTCCCATGTCTACCATGCAGTCAATATACAATTAACAATGACATTACATGTACAACTTTTGTTTTCTTTGCTGTGACTCAAATTTTCGGTGATAGACTTCATTATTTCTGTACTTGATGTGGGAGCCTATTAGGTGTGAAAACACATGGATGAGCTTGGTTACATGGACACCTAGATTTATTCTACAATTAATATGCAAAGTTTCAAACAATGCACGATAAACCGCCATTAAAATCAAATATATTAATATGAGAAACTGATTTTGTACTCCCCTTCTCCTTGAACACGAAACCGACTCACTCATATCCACCGTTGAATGGGGGACCAATGTTGCTTGGAACGCAAGTTATTTCTAACGGTATAGGAGAGTAAGTCCGGTTTAATGAGCAAAAAAACACAAGCCGGTCACAATTACCCGGCCTAATTATCAAACTCCAATTTAAGCCCCATTTAGTCCACCCTCTTCTACCCGTTTAAGCTCCCTTCCACCCACTCTAATCTATTAAAAAATGGAGTCCGGTGCACAAACATTCCGCATTAACACAAGGTTCAGGGAAAAACCGCAGCTGAAGAATGTAATGTAGGTAGCCTAACCTGGTAACTGTAAATTGCATCGGTAGTTGATGCAATTTCTTAAACCCTTCCACTCAACTTCCTTTGTGAACAGAAAAGTACAAAATGTTACTTCCTAGGATCTGGGAAGCTTCAGCATTAATCAACTGAAAGAAAGTTTCTTTTTCTATTTTTTATAGCTTTATTAACAGCATCCTAATTTGGAAGGATCATAAACAAGGAAGGATCATACATGATACAACAATTAAAAAACAAAACAAAAGAGGCTTGCAGATTGAACAAACACATTGATTGCGTGAAAGAGAAGCAAGAGGATGAATATGAATGTACCTGGGTAACTTCTGCAGAGGCAACCCATATAATAACAACAGTGCCAATGAGGAACAACCCTGCCTTGTATCTCCAACCCGTCACCATCACCATCGCAAGAGAAAAATATTATTAGAGAAAAAAACAAACCTTGCGAGGGTTACACGGTGCGAGGGAGGCTGGATTTTTCTTATTCAATTCAAGGAAGAAGCAAGAGGAGGAGGGAAAATGCTAAAGTTGGTTGCTTGGATTGTTTTTTTTTAGTTAATTTTAGTGCTACATTTATATATATGCAATTGGGGATAGTGAAATATAGTGTGGATTTTTATTTATTTTTCTTTCTTTCTCACCTGTCACAAACACAGGTTCTATTGTGGTAATAACTATAATTTAAATAAATAGATAAATATATATTAATAATGATGATACCACCACCCACTTGTTCATCCTTGATAAATTCTCGAAAGTGTTTTATAGAAAAGAAGGGGACAATTCATTGCCTTTTTAATTTTGGAACAGAGCATTCTATATGATATGTTGCACATTTCTTGTCTAAGTGATATACTTTTTCTTAAAGAGAGTTTTTTTTTGGGGGTATTATGAAGAATTAATGATGATGATAAAGACTATAATTAAGACCAACATTAAAAAGAGGACCAACCATGTCAAGTGTCAACAAAGTGTTTACCTCAGGTTTTAATAGCTAATAAACCCTGTTTTTAAGTTATGATAAGTACAGAAATTGCTATCTTTTCTTAAATATAAAATAATAAATTGGAGTTATAGAGACATGGGGATGGTACATAAATTAGTCTGTCAACTTAAACATATGCTAAAATTACTTGCACAAGAGCAAGATTGTTTCTAAGAGGTTGAAGATAAGATTGATACTCACAGAAAGTTAGAAGGGAAATGAAAAAATTCTCAACGGAGATATAGGTGTTTCATTTTTAAACATCTCTTATCATGGAATACAAAATGTTAAGTATAAAAATTTTAAAAAAATACTACCAAATTAACTAATATGTATTTACAAAAAATAAATTATTAAATGAATCACTATATATTTTTATATAAATATATTTATTATTTAACTTATTTTTAATATTTATTTTATATTTTAACGTATATTATATATATAAATAAATAATTTTGTAATTAATTTTTATATACTATATTTTCCTAACTTAGACCTAAACAACCATCTAATTCAATTACTTCCAATGTTTTCAAGATAAATATAGTTAGAGTAACAAATTTTTTTTTTCAACTAGGCTATGCCTTAGTTGGCAGAGTAACATTTACTTTGTTTATGAATATAAGATAAGAAGATAAAAATATCCTGAAATATATACATTATTACTCTTTATTAGATTGACAAGTTCCGAAATCTCAGATGATATCAGATTATAGAATCTAATCCACGGATCAAAAATCAAAATACAGACAACGCCTCCAAGTCAAACTTTTCTGTCTCCCTTACTCATCTTGTTTATCCAGTTATGGCACGAACGAATCAAATTAATTTAATCAAGTTTAAACTTTATGGTCAGCATCACTAAACTAAACACTAGATTCAGCTTGGTGTAAGGGAGGGCGCTAAAGTGCTCAACAAAAAAGAAAAAAAGGCGTTGACTTTTGGTCAACAAAACAGAAAACTGTCAAGGGGAAGAACCCCACAGTATCTCAGCAGAAACCGACGCAGCTTCAGCATCAGAAACCGAAGCCTCCTTCACCAAACGTAAAATCTCCATTTTAACCTCCCTCTTCTCCTCAGAGCTCAACCCTTCTCCAACCTCAACTTGAACGCTAAACCTCCAAACACACCCCTCAAAACCCGCCACGTCATCACTTTTTCTCTGCAGTTCCATCAACATCTTCACCAAACCTTCCTCTAACATCGTCTCCACCACTTCCCTCCTCCCGATATACGCTATCTCCAACACGCATTCCAACGCCGCCGTACAAACCGCCACGTCATCTTCACACCACGGAGTCGGAGACGTTATTCTCAAGAATCCGATTATTCTCTTTATTTCGCCGCCGCAGAGAATCTCGTCCACCATCGGGCTTCTGATGAACCTCACCAGCGACGTAACGACGCGGATCGAAGTGCTAGATGCGATGTCTAACAGTGATTTCACGGTAGGTCCCATGAGGACTAACCCTACGAACACGTTCTTGTTGAACTTGACGAGAGCTTCGATTGCCAATGCGGATTGTTCGCGAACGCGCTTTGATGGCTCCAGGAGCAGCGTTTGCTCCAGGATTTGGAAGATTTTCGCTCTCAGTACCAAATCCTGGAACCCTAGATCGAAACCCTGGGAGAGCCTCTCTTCTAAGGCGACGAGAGTGTTGATCTTCTCGTCTTCTCTTGCGTCTTCGCGGAGCAAGGTTTTGACGAGGTCGATGACGGTTACGCGGTCCACGTAGGCTTGGATTTCGGATTCGAGGGAGCGAGCGAGCTTTGAGATCTTGAACGCGGCAATTTGGCGTCGGAGGAAGGTTCCGCCATCGCTGCTGCCGTGGTTCTTGATAAGGGTTTTGAGGTTGGAGAGAGTGTGGGAGATTGTACGGAGGTTAGGGTCTGTGGAGAAGAGTGCTTGTGCCTTTGGTTCGAGTTCGAGGAGAGCTTCAATGGCGGCGTTGGATTGATCGGTTTTGAAGAGGAAGAAGGAGAGAGTGTTGGTGGTTGTGTGGAGGTGCACGGAGGCTTGTTTGAGAGCGTTGAGGAGGGTTAGAAGGCGGTGGTGGTGGTTGTGAGGATCATCGTCCATGGTGGCGGATTTTGGGGGGTGTTTGGGAAGTGAGAAAGTGGGAGAGAAAGAACTAGAAAGAGTGGGAAAATAAGAAAGAAAAAGGAAGGAAAGAGATGAGAAGAAGACAAGAGAAGAGAAGGACATGAAGAAAATGCAGCTACCAGTCATTCTTAGGCACGTAGCTGCTGTTCAAACTTGGGTGGACCAGCCATTCCATTGTTCCATGTAAGTTCAACACTTCAACTTATCAAATATCAAGTCATCTTCTTTCTTGAATTTCTATTTAGTTTTTGTTTTGTTTTGTACTACTTTTTGTTTTCCTCAGATTTGTTTGTTGTCTAATCTACTTAATTGTATTTTTCTAATGATTGTATTTAGCTCTGTTTTTGGGATTTAAATTTTTTAACTAATCATATATTAGTATTTTTTATCTAACAAATATTGCAATGGATCTTTGTGTCTATACATCTAAAGTATTTACTCCAACTAAATGTAACTAAGCATAAAGTAATCACTCACACATAAAGAACGTGAAACACGCACCTCCTTCTTCTTTTTTTTTTCTCCCGTCTCTGTTGTAGCGTCGCCGCCTCCTCAGTCCTCATTATTATTGTTGTTGCCGCCGTCATCGTCGCTGCAACCGCCATCAATGTCCCCATCGTCTTCTTCTTCTTCCCTTTTTTCATTTTCTTTTTCTTCCTCATCTTCTCATTTATTGTTACGTTGTTGATATTATTGCTGTCGATGAAAAACTGAATTAGATATTCTAAAAAAAACAAAAATGGATTTTGAAGATAAGTAGAAACAATTTAGAATTAAAACAAAAACAGATTTTCATATAAAAAACTGAATTGAATATTCTCGAAAACAGAAACATATTTTAATTAGAGATTTTGAATTAAAAAATGAATTGAATTTTCACGAAAATTGAATTGGACTTTCATGTAAACAGAAACGGATTTTGAATTAAAACAAAAATGAATTTTGAATTAAAAGATGAATTGAATTTTCACGAAAAAAAATAAATTAGATTTTCATGAAAACATAAATGGATTTTGAATTAAAAACAGAAACGAATTTTCTTATAAAAAATGAATTGAATTTTCATGAAAACATAAACGAATTTTGAATTGAAACAGAAACGGATTTTTCATATATAAAAATTGAATTGTTTTTTCAATAATACTCACTTTGATCCAAAATCAATATTGATTTACATTGATCCATATTCATTCACCTTCATACAATTATAATGTCAAAACACACTAATCAATATTTATTCTCCTCCTCCTCCCCCCTCCTCCTTTCTCTTCATCTTCTTGCACTGTCATCATCGTCGCTACCCTCGTCGTCTTCTTCTTCTTAATGTGTTAAGGAAAAGATAAAAAACTGGAGTAACAAAGAGAAAACGCGCATGAATGAGGAGGAGACTAAAATATTAATTTATGTGTTTTAACATTGTAATTATATGAATGTGAATGAATATTAATCAATATTGATTTTGAATCAATATGAATCTGACTGAAAATCCAATTCAGTTTTTATATATAAAAATTCATTTCTGTTTCAATTCAAAATTTATTTCTACTTTAATTCAAAATCCGTTTCAATTTTCATGAAAATCCAATTCATTTTTTAATTCAAAATCCGTTTATGTTTTCATGAAAATTCAATTCAGTTATCGTGAAAATCCAATTCATTTTTTAATTCAAAATCTGTTTCTGTTTTCATTCAAAATCCATTTTTGTTTTAATTCAAAATCCGTTTTTGTTTTCGTGAATATCCAATTTAGTTTTTTATATGAAAATCTGTTTTTGTTTTAATATAAATCCATTTCTGCTTGTCTTCAAAATCCATTTGTTTTTCTAGAATATCTAATTCAAATTTTCATCAACAACACCAACAACAGCAACAACGTAATAATGGATGAGGACGAAGAAGAGAAAAAAGAAGAGGACAAAGAAGAGAAAGAAGACGACAACGACAATAAGGGCGGCTGCAACAACGAGAAGAAGAAGGAGGAGAAGGCAGCGCATGTTTCACGTTCTTTATGTGTGAGTGATTATTTTTTGTTTGGTTGGGTAAATGCTCGGATGTGTAGCATTATTGTATAATATATATCAACAATTTTATTTACACACGAAAATCAGCTATCGTGTATTTATAGATAAATACATATATAATTTTATCATTTTTTAATGTGTATTTTGTATTTTAATGTGTATTATATTATACACTAATAATTAATTTTAATGGCTGATTTTAATGTGCAAATAACATAACCCAATTTCTATATGCTAATTTAGTAATTTTAGTCATTAATATATATATATTATGGAACACTTGAAATGCATGCTATAGTTTACTGCTGTTTTGTCTAATTTGTTGCACTTGTTTTTGTATATTGGGTTAAGGCATATTCTGAGTCCCTTATGCTTCATGCAATCGAATGAACTTTGCTGAACAAAAAAAGGTGATAGTGTCTGTAGAAAAAGGAATGTTATATGAAAATAATACGTGGACATTTCTGATCTATATATATGGGCAATTTATATTTAAAATCCGTGTCTTTTTATTTTTAAGTTTTTCTAAATTATTTTCCATTCAATCAAACAGTCATTAAACATTTTCATGAATATGTTAAGTGATTAGGTCATGAACTCATGAATCATAATATGTTCAACAGTTCAAGTATTTTTGTTTCTACAAATTACAAAAAGGACTCATGACTATTTCTTTGAGACCTTCTATTTCACAGAATCAATCATTGTTGTTTACAATGGATGATTTGAACAACGAGGTGTTAAATGAGCGAATTGTCTTTGTCTTTATCAAAACGTGGCCCTTGTTCTTTCATCTCATGTCACAATCTCATTTTAACTTATCAAGAGTTGGGCAGATTGTAGGTTGTTAGATGGCGCTTGACCACTTCCACATGGATACAGAATACTGTTCTGGAATAGTCTCGAAATGTTTAGATGCTCTTTTTCACTTATAAAAAATAATGTATTACAATTTTTTTGCCTCTCTTGCAACTTGCAAGGAGTAAAAACATGGGCCGCTTTTTTTTAATATGGGATTTCTGTTGGTGCTTTATTGTAATATTGGAGAGTTTGAGAGTATTTACTGAATATGGGAGTGTCAGTAATCTGTCAATGATGGATTCAATAGAATTTTTTTTTTAAAAAAAATAACAAAGAATACGTTATTGACGCATTGGATTTTAAAAATAAAAAAATGATACAATCCGTCAATGACGAATTCAATATTTTATTTAAAAAAATAACACAGAATATATTGTTGACGCATTTGATTTTTTTAAAAAATGATAACCACAATTCGGCAGTGACGGATTCTTTGTAACCAAAAATTAAAAAAAGACTCAGCTCATCTTTTTTTACCCCATAACACAATTTGCTGCGTTTCGTTTCGTTCTTGGTTCTTGCTGCTCTCATAATGTTCGCATTATTTTTTGGCACTTAAGGGTTTTATATTAGAATGGAGATGGTAGTTCAGGTCAAGATATATTATAATGGGCAGGTTTTATCTCATACATCAGATGGTGTAATATTTATGTGTAATGATCCATGTTTTTTGGTTGTTCATCCTACGATAATATTCGAAGAGCTTAATAACGTGATTTGTCAAAATGTGGAGCCTAATGTGATGAAAATTGTGAAAAGTATATTGTATAGGCGTCCCGTGTTAGTATTTGGGAGGTTTGTACAGTTTCAAACGATGTCTATTATGGATGATGTGAGTCTGCAACAAATGATTTCAATCCATTTAGAAAACATGGCATATGCATATGTAATCGAGTTGTATGTAGAGTTTGAACCAATACCTTATGTGGTTGGAGCGGTTGAAGAAGTTCAGCCGGATTTGGCATTTGAAGGTTATTACAGCAACAGTGAAGAAGAATTTGAAGGCAACTATGAGATACAGGATGCAAATGAAGAAGACGTACTGGAACATGATAGGGAATCAGATATGGCTGATGTAGCCAATGCTCTTGCTAATGAACTTTCTTTCCAAGAACCATCCTTCATGCGTGTTTTGGACAAAGATGCCTTGAATGCACCAGAATTTGCTGAAGACATGAATCCCGGTATGTATTAGATCACAATAATTATTGTTATTATCATGACTATGATGAACATTATTACTGTCATCGTTATTAAATTTGATATATGAAAGAAGGTATAGTGAAGTGATTATTCAGGATTGTTCGGTTATGTGGTGTGGTTCTTTTTTTTTTTTTATGAAAAGTAACTTTAGTTATGTGTTGTTGTTCATGTGACAGGTCCAACTTTTGTCCCGGGCGGAGAGTTTGCCATTGGGATGGAATTTAATTCCAGAGAGTCCGTGATAAAGGCAGTGAAGGAATACACCATTTCCAGAGGGGTAGATTACTGGGTAAAAGAATCTGAACCCACTACATTTTATGCACAATGCGTGCAACATAAGGCGAATTGTGCTTGGCTGATAAGAGTGAGCTTAATCAAGCGAAAGTTTTGTTGGGTAGTAAGAAGGTACAACGGTAGCCAAACTTGCACAAGAGGAACGATTTCTCAGGATCACTCTAAGCTGGACTCGGATATGATAGCTGAAGCAATTAAGCCTTTGATTGAGTCAGACCCTTCCATAAAAATAAGATCTGTGATCGTCGAGGTCTAATCGAAGTTCAATTATACGGTAAGTTATCGCAAAGCGTGGATGGCTAAACAAAAGGCTGTGGAAAAGATCTTCGGGGGTTGGGAGGCCTCTTATGAGGCATTGTCGACATGGTTTCAAGCGATGGTAGCAAGAGAACCAGCAGCTTTGAAACTTCACCCGCTTATCGGGGGC
>JASCZI010181358.1:35914-64998 GCA_036250425.1 Stylosanthes scabra | reverse complement strand
GGATGAGTATGTCGGCCGTGATCAAAACGGCGTCGTTGGCGGCGTTTAGGTAACCTAGCTTGGGATCGAATACGGTTGAAGAAGGCGTGAAATCGCACCAACCGTGAGATTTCTTCTTGCTGGAGAATCGGTGCCACGAATCGCGGTGTATTGTTTTGGAATCGTCGGCGAGGTTGACGATTGCGAGACGGTAACTGGCGAAACAGTCCCATTTGGAAGAAGAGGTACCGCGAGGGTCCATGATTTGAAGATAGATTGAGATGTAACCTGGAAGAGCTTGTGAATCGCCCTTAGGGTACACCAATAACCGGCAATCGTATCCTCCAACCTCGAAGTACTTGCTCCAGAGAGCGCGTGCCTTCACGCGCGGGAAATTTTGCACCGTCCATCGGCACACGGCGGCGTGCTCGCCGCGGCGATCGACCACGACGGTCTCCTGTGCGGCGGCACCACCGCCTCCGTCGCGGGAGGTTACGGCGAGGTCCTCGGCAGCGGCGGCGGAGGAGGAGGACGAAGGCGAGGGTTTGTCCGATGAGGAGGAGGAGGAGGATGACGTGGCAGGTTGTGATTGGTCGGAGGAGGAGGAGGAAGGAGGTGCGGAGGGGAGAGAAGGGAGTGCCTCGGAGGAAGTGTGCTTCATTGTGTTTCGGAGTTTGAAAAAATTGAAAAGAAAAACGAAAAATGAAATGAAAAAATGAGAATCGGAGAGACGAAAGGTGAACAGAGAGAGAAGAGATGAAGAAGGAGGCAGAGAGAGAGAGAGAGAGAGAGGGATGTGGTGTCTGGTGTGTGAAAGAAGAAGAGAAGAGAAGAGAGAGGTTTGGACAATGGGGAGGGTGGCGCATCATAGGTTATCTTGCGCCATCTTGCTTACGAAGTACGTGGCGCACGATAGCATTCTTGCGCCTTCTTTTTTTTTTACTTTCTAGTAAAAATTAAATAAATATCAATCTCTAATTTATTTTCTGTTTTCAAACTTAGTTTATAATTAATAATTACTTAATTAATATAAATATTGTAATTAACCTCTAACTTTCAAATATTAATATATATTTATTCTCCTTCTATAAAGAAACGTGTATTCTCTTTGTACATTAGTCGCAAAAAGAAAAAGCTTGTATAGTATTCGAGTTTAAATGGAAACATACAAAAATATCGTTGATAATATGTTGGAAATTTTAGTTTTAGGTATATCCTACCATATAATGATATTACAACATTTTGAAATATTTGCAAAGAATATAATAATTGTGTTTGATTAAATCAAAGAATATAATTGTGTTTGATTTTCAAAAGTTTGAACATCAATTTAGAATCTTTATTATTTAAATTTGTTTGATGTGGCATGTGGATAACAGTGAAATGGTATGAAATGTGTCCAACAAAATTACTATTTTATTATTGTATTTGGTTAGTAAATAAATAAAATAAAATAAAACATAAAAATTTGTTGACCTTCCTATTAGTATGTTCGGTTTGGATAGCACAAAAATTTTGATCATTTTGTGTATAAATTACAAATGAATTTTACTGGAGTAAAAAGTTTAATCATGAAAATAATTATCTCAACAAAGGCAAATTTGAAAATAGAAATTAGAAAGTAAATTAGAAGTAAAATGAAAATGGTGAATAAGTGAATTAATATTGGGTTGGGTTTTGGATAGAGTGAGAATTAGGGTAATGTGTTATACGGCCCATTTTATTGGGCTTCGGGGGCCCAATAGTGACGCACCTGAACATGGTGGGAGGTACTGCAAGACAAAAAAACAATGGTGGGAGGATGGAACTGGATCCTTCGTTTTGTTGGTCGTTGCAAAGGGGCCACGTCATCGTTTGTGGGAAACTACTAACTAGGAATTTGAGAATAGGGTTTATGACTTTATGGTATGCCAAGCCAAGAGGAAAGAGCAATTGGTCTCGTAACCAGATAATGTTAAATTTGGTAATGAATTATCATTATAATTAGTTCGGTTTTGGTATCTGAACCTTAAATATATTCAGGTCGGTTCTGAATTTTATAGTCCCAAATTGATCTATCTTTTTTAGGATATGTCTCACTTCTTTTTTTTTTTTTTTGGTATTGAGACTATTTTTTTAGGGTTTAGTCACTCTTAAATTTCAATCTCAAGTATCACAACGCACGCACCCAATTACCCACACACTATTATAAATTCTAAATTCATTCATGAAAAAAGCACCTAATACAGAATAATTAGTTTAACCAAGCATCTGCTGCATTAATAAAACATTTAATTTGTTCGCTTAGAGTGCATATGGTTTGGGTATAGTTAACCCTAGATTTGATTCTAATATTGTATTAGATTTATTTAGAAAGAAAAACTATTAATACTGTCTCTAAAATTTTTAAAATTTAATAAAAATAATTTTACATTTTATTAATAATAAATTTTTTTTTAATTATTTACAAATTTGACAAATATATCTAATTTTGAGTATTTTTATCACATGTATTTTTTATCTTTTTTAAAATAATTGAAGGATATTTCTATTGTTAATAAAATTTGGGGTAATTTCTTTTATGAATTCTTAAGAACTTCAAAGAAAATTTTGATGATTAACTCTATTTTAAATAGAGTAATGCTATGACACAAAAAAAAATTAGGTTAATGAATTGATATTTTAATAAAGGGTAGAAAAAATAGTGTAAATAACAAATAAAAACTTCATTTTTCACATAATTCTATTATTCACCTCCTTTCAAATAATATAAACTCATCATAAACATATGAATTTCTTTTTAAAATAAATATTTAAATACTAAATTTACCAATCTAGATAAAGGTTCAAATTTTTACTGTTTTATGCCTTCTTAACATAACACGGGCTTGGTTTGGCTATTTTAAATTTTAGGAGTATCACAGTTTTAGCAAGCCCGTATTATAGTAAGATTCGATCATCATATTATAACACGAAAAAACATCAACAAAATGCAGCTAGCTATATCGATCTTGTCCCTCGCTGCAGGATTGCAGAAGGACCTGTAGGTCCATGCAAGCACAACACTACCACAAGACAACTCTACACATACATCAAGATCCTTAAGCGGCAGAACCCAACGATATGCACTAGATTACTAGACGCGTCTCGCATCAGGTAACCTCCTATGAACAACATAATATAGCACCTGGCAATCTGGCATACTGTCTAACATCATCGGCATTAGCAGGCATCTGTCGAATTTTCTCTCGCAACCACCTCATGCGGATGGCAAATACCACTCTCATCTCGTCATAAACCAGTGGTGGCCGTGCCTCGAGAAATTCCTCCACCAAATTCCATGGCTCATTCTGGTAATAAGTGTCAAAATCTTGCAAGCATCCTCCAATAGGTGCACCATTTTTGTGAAGACCCAAATGATACGCCACATCCTGAAGTGTGATAATACACTCGCCTCACAGGAGGTGGAAAGAATGGGTCTCAGGCCTCCAGCGCTCCACGATTGCGAATTGGAGCACTGCGTCAAAACAGAAGTCCTATAGCTATATCGCGTGCTCAAACCCTGCCTACTTGATAAATAGGATCAATGGCTCCGATAGAGGCATCAAGAAGGTACATCGCCTCGGCAGGAGCATCTTCTCCTTCTAAATTATAAAATCATATCTTTAAATACATAATGATTTTTCAAGTATACTAGCTATTTTTCTTAACAGTACAATTGAATTACATCTTCATAAAGACATATATTATGAACAAAATACTATTACGTCTTAAATAAATTAATATTAAAACATAAATGAATATTTAAAACTAAATCGATGCACAAATTAATTCATACATACATACACAAATAAATTCATAATTACTATTAAGGTATACTAACTATTTTGTCCTAAGACAATATTTTAATTCTATATCAATAAAAAAAATACTATAAATAAACTATTATTACATTTTAATTAAGTAAACATTAATACATAAATAAATATTAAAAATAAATACTTATTAAATATTACATAAATATTATAATTAACACATTTATACTTATGACAAATCTGTGTATTGAGCACTCCTGCAATGTGCTACAACTCGTTTAGCCTATGTAAATTCACTTGCTCATCCATGACCTGCTCATCTTGTTGTGCACCGCCGTGTGCCCCTCTCCTGCCTTTTCCTCGCGCAGCCATAGCAATAATAGATCAACGAATATGAGAGCCAGAGAGATGTGGGGTAAATGAAAGGAAGGAAATGGAAATTAGAAGTGTGGGTAGTTGTAGAGGCCAACAAGATTCTTTTATAGTCGAAGGTGTTAACATGGGCTAGCCAATAGCGTTATGGTGTTACACTATAATATGGATGTTACATGTTACATAATTTGAGTTAGCTTAGCCCGTATTAATATCGATCTTTTGAGCTGTATTATAATACTGGCCTGATATCAGTATTACTCATAAAACTAAATTCAGGTCTGTCAAGTCCGTATTTTGTAAAGACAACCTATTAATGTAAAAAAATTATATATGCCCTCATTATAGTAAATATTTTATTTAAATAATTTATTTAAAAGAAAAATTCTAAACCAATCCAAAATAAAATAGGTCAAATTGAATTTAACTCTTATCAAATTTGTGTACTCTTATCATGGTGGATGATTCGTGCTCATACTATCCACTTTTATAGCCTCCCTAAATACACATTTTTTTTCACCATTTCATAAAAATTAAGGAAAAACAAACCTTAGATGAATGGTTTAAGTTGAAATTAAGTCTGACTTTTTCTTGTGTCATTCTTCTTTTGGCTGTCCATGTTTTTGTTTGTGGCGATGAACAACAATTTGCTTTACTAATTACTCACCATAACACTAATAAATCATATTCTTAAATTTAATCACTTTACTTTAATCAATGTAATTTCAATGTGATTTAAGGAAATCAATGTAATTTAATCACTTTACTTAGGAACTATATAGTAGTAGAAATAGAATTCAGGGAGTATCATCAATTGAACTGCCGAAGAGTACTTTTATAATTAGTTTATCAAGTAACCCTATGATTAATTTGGATAGAGTATGTTACTAGTTAACCATTTTAGTGTGTATTAACTCATTAGTAAATACTTCACATGTTATCACTTGATGTAATGATGAAAATCAACAACCCGTTTTAGGACGACAAACAAAACCTTATACTTAGAATTGCTACTTTTTAAAGCTGCTCATTAATTAATAATCATAATAATTAGTAATTGATATAGGTATCTAACAAATATTTAACATGTCTGCCATATATATCACATTGACACTCACATTACAATAATATCATAAACCCTTTTTTTTTTTGGTAGTACATTCGATTCAAAGCATCCCTCTTCATTTTCAAATTAAAATGGGCTGTGTACAAGATATCTCTATTTTTAATAATAATAATAATAATAATAACAATAATAATAATAATAACTACTAATACATAAGGATGAGTTTCAAGTTGAGTTTCAAGGTTATAATATTTCAGCTATTCACATATTTTTTTTCAACAAATTAATTAACCTTTAAAATAATAATATTTATCATAATAGAAACATATTTGCAATAGTATAATTGAATTTCCTATAAATATCAAATATCAAATATCAAATATATATTCCTATATAATAATGCAATATTGGACAGCAAATAAAAAGGACAAACTTGACTTCTACCACATTTTTGTTTTGTGACATTACTAGGAAAGACTTTTTATATGGAAAACCTACTCAATAATGGTCATCAATGTAAACATTTTCCACCAACAAAAGAAGACAGTATCTACCAAAAATTAGAATTTGATTGAATGGAGGGGGAAATAATATACACTAGCTACTAGATGGAAAAATCAAATAACTCAAGACTTGACCAAGAAAAAGAATGAAAAAGCATAATTGATTCCTAATTGGCTTCTAATAGAAAAAGAATTTAAAAAAAAAGAAAAATTAATTGATTCCACATTCTTTAGAGATTGTTTGTCATCGATATTTTAATATTTTTATCCTCCATTTTTTTTCTCGGATTTCATTTAAGTTTGGTCCAGTCATCAAGAATTTTTTAAAGTGTCTCAAATTATTCTTTTGAAATTAATGAATGAGTTGCTAATGAATTAAAATGACAAATTAAGCTCTTCATCCTTTAAAATTTCAAACAATTTAATCTTTTAACAGATTACTTTTTTTTTTGAAAAAAAATGAAGGATTAATTTTTCAATTTTTAAAAATATTAAAAAATAATTTGTAAATATTTTACTGAAGAGGAAAGACAAATTTTGCCAAAATAGAAATAGTAAAACATAATTTTACTTTTTGTTCACAAATTTTTAAAAATAAGAAATAACATAAAAAACATAAACAAATTTTGGTAAAAAGGAATTAAAGCCCAAATTTTGATTTTAAAAAGAATAGAAATAAGAAAAATAAGCCCCGTCGAGTCACGACTCACGAGTGTAATAATTCATGTTTTAATGGGCCAACTGTGTAGTCCAACTGACCAAGAGCTAAAGCTTATAGTATGTTCACCACCCATTACTACAAACAATAACGTACGTTCAAGAGCTAAATCTTGTCCAACACCAAAAGACCTAAACAAAAATATTGACAAAAAAAATAACAGATAAACAAAACCAGAGTAACATCCACATCCATCTCCCTTTGTTTACCCAAAAAAAAAAATCAATATCCAAAAAAACAAAAAAGCAGAGTAACATGAATTTCCTAGTGGAAAAGAGATTATAATGTGTGTGCGTGAATCTAGGATTGGGGTTGTCCAATCCAACGACACAAAAAAAAACATTAATTGCCTAAAACTATTTTATGGTTGTCAATGAATATTTTTAAAGTGAGAAAATTGGTAAAGTAATAAAGTGAGGGGTCAATTATTTCTAAGAGTGTCAAAATTCTCCACGTAGTAAAAATCTCTCATGGGTATCCCGCTTTAAATGTGAATTCGAATGTGGGGAATTTTTCTCATAGAGACAGGGATCGGGGTAAAGTTCTCCAACGCAGGTGCAGGGATGTTATGTGTAAAAAGTGGATTAAAATCCATTAAAAGAGTCTAAAGTATTGATTAATTTGTTATAGTTTATAAACAGGAGAATATAAATGTAGTTTACTCATGCATGAAATTAGTGAATGATTCATTTTTCTATTTGGTTTATTTTGAGAAATTCTTTCTTCTTCTTCTTTAATTTTTTTCTAATTCTTTTCTAGTTTCTCTTTAATTCTTCAATTCTATTCCTTAGGAGTTTCTTACTCCTAACAAGGAACCTAAGTGGGGATTCCCGTCCACAATCCTGAAAATTTTCAAACAATTTAAAATACCTAAAATATTTTTATTGGTTAATTTTTTAATAAAGCTTTTTAAGTCATTTTATATCTCATTATGTTGTATTATTTTATTTTTTGAAAATGATGTTGAGTTTTAAAATATTTTATTATTTTAGATTAAATGTAATTAAATGATGTTTCATTGCATTAGCATTTTTGTAATATTTTTCATTTTTTTTAATTAAAATTATCAAAGAAAGATGGGGAATGGGAAATCTATGAGAATGAGAACCCGCGAAAAATAAGACGGAATGATAACTCAAAAATTTAAGGAGTTTTTGCTCTCGACTTTTTAGAGTCGGTGGTGCTTTTGTCTTTTGAGAGCCCTTAAGAGTAGCTTTTAAAGTTGGTTCTGACTCACTAAAAAGCAAAATGACGAATTAACTTTATATTTTAATAAAAAATTAATTTTATCCTCAATTAATTATATTTAATTTTATATTAATGCATCACATACTAACAAAGAGATCTTTGTAGTAATTTATTACTTTGAAAGAAACTATTAAATAAATTTATCAAACGCAATATGTGACTTCTGCTTATTGTGAGTAATTTTGAGTTATTTTACCAAATAATCATCATATGACTCTCCATCAACTATTTTTAAGAGCACAAATAGTTAAATCACCTTTTAAAAACCACAGCATTATCAAACCGAACTTTAGAAGACGAGGATGCATACCTGGTACCTCGCCCCTACGGCTCGCCCTGCTAACACTCCTAATCATTCTTGGATTAAGTTAGTAGAATTTACATGTAATTGAAGTTACCAATTCAATAGAATTAAACTCTTATTTTATCACTTTATCCATTTATTCATTTTAGATTGTCTAAATTTAAAATTTCGATTCTTATTAATAGCATATGAATGAAAATATATGAAAGATTCAAATTGGTCAACAACAAACAATCTTATGAGGACATTTTGGTTTTAAATAAGGATAAACTTCTCTAAAATTATTAATTATTTTGAAAATTATTGATAGATTGGATTTATGTTGTTTTTAACTAAATATTTTATGCGTGTTAACAAATAAATTTTTTGAAAAGAGTAATGCTAGGGAGCTAACATTAGGGAGTTCATAGGGAGCACATGAGGATAATTAAGGAAATAATGGGTGGTAAAAGAAGAAAGAGAAAAGAAGGAAAATATGACTCCCTATGGCCTTCCTAACGTTGGCTCCCAAGACTTTTTCATTTGAAAAATCTTATTATAAGATAATTAAGTCATAAAAAATATTATTATAAAAAAAATTAATCCTAGGTTGGTTAAATATAAAGCATGCCTAATTACCTACCTTGTAACATTACATCCCAAAATAATTAAGTAGTCTTGAGTCGGTTAAGAGACACAAATTTTTATAACGCAGAGAAAATTCAGATTTTATAGGAAATTAGAAAAGTAAATGTAATATATAAAATGTGAAATCGTAATAAAATTTTAAAACAAATTTTGTAAAATCTCTTAGTTAATTTAAAATCATAATATTTAAATATTTGAAGAGTTAAATTAAAATTTTATTAATTTAAATGATTATATATTTTGATTTTTACATTGAAAAAATTATTTTTATACTATACATAAATGTTTCTATATTATTATATATTATATTTATATATTTTTTGAATTTTTTTATATTAATATTTATATTTTTCGTATTGTAAATTAAATATATAAAGGTGTATATAAAATTATTAATGTACATATAGTATTATTATTGCATAATTAATAAACATATATAAATTGAATAATTATTTTCATTCTCTTATAAAATTTCTGATATGAAATTATCTCCTTGATACTTCCTAATATTGAGTATCCAATTACATCTAAGTAGTATTCAGGACATTTTAATACATATTAACAAAAGCAAATACATTAATCAATCAATCAATCAAAAACTATGAAAGAAACTTTGATATTGAGTTGATTTTTGTTGTGTGAAAGAATAAATATCAATTTAGCTTCCTAAGATGGGGACTGTAGAGGTTTATGTCAAGAGAGATGCTGACCTCTCTCCATGACTCTATTCACTGCCATATCCATGCATCATGCATTGTTGTTTCTTGCAATGCCACATGTGCTTCTTCTGAAAAAAAAAAAAAAAAGGAAGAAGATAGATATACAAAATGATGAGTTTTTTTTTCCCGACGTATGAGTATATATACAACAGATATATAATCTCCCACTTTAAAAAGAAAAAAAAAAGTTTATAAGACTATGGTATGGTGGCCACAATAATTAAGCTTTCCAATGAAATATATATTATTTACTTTTTTTTTTTTTGAGATGTCATCATTTATTCAACAAAATCACACAAACATCAAATAACTTATGATTTAAGAATGATTTGTAAATAAATACGGCATTTTTGTAGGTAAATAAATATATAAGACATTTTTGCAACCACCTAATTAATCTTTTTAATTTATTCCTTTTTCATGATATCAAATAATGTAAAAGTTTTCTATTAATTATGGTTATTAAAATGATAAATCTGTTATTAAACATTGCAAAATATGTAACCAAAACTAACAAGTATATGTTACAAATTAATGATGATATACTTTCAAAATTGTCGCAAATAATTTAGACGATAGTTTTACACTTTTACTAATGAAAGGTCTACAACGGTAGCTAAATTCATTAGTGAATCTCAAATATGCAACATTTATAACTGGTGGTTCAAAAATACTATTTCAAAGATTTTTTATGTGTTTTTTTATTCTTTTTCAAACATATATATTTTTTTTAGAATAAATTTTTCTTATTTTTATTTATGTACTTAATTATCCAATCTTCATTCAATTATCTTATCAACAAATATACACACCTAATTAAATAGTAGTGTAATATTTTTAATTATTAATACATAATATAGTTAAAGTTAGAAAATAAAAAGAAAAAAAGAAAAGCAACGAGAAAGGTGTGTTGTGACATGCATACAATATATGTGAAGCTGCTAGCTAGTGTATAGATATAAACTATCTATAAATTTTACACATTTTACCTAATAATAATAAAAAATAATTAAATTAAGTTGATATTTTTATTTAAAAGAAAAAAAGAAAAAGAAAAAGAGAAGCATGCCTTCTTGATATTATTTGCATAAATAATAATTAATAGCAAACCCGCTAATGGTCATGAAACAAGACAAAGCATACAAAACCGAACAATTTTATAATTTGAATCCATTTACAATCTGGAACCCACTAATAATAATTACTTGAAATTAGAAAGATCCCACTGATAACAATTGTCCTTTTATTATTTTTGTTCTCATTATCTATTTCAGTATTTGGTTGCTTCACAAGTTATACTTATATATAGGTTTAATTTTGTTAATAAATAGGCATTTGAAATTAACTTTTAGGTTTTTACTTATAACTTTCAATCAATATCTTTCTTAAGGAACAACGAGAGACAAATTTGTATTTGAAAATCTTCTATTAGTGGTGATATTTTTTTTAGAAAAAGAAAGCAACTGCTTCAATTGACAAGAGGGTATGCTTCAACCAATGACGAAAAAACAAACGAAATAAAAACGAAAAAGAAAATCTTATTTTTTTTAAAACTTAGTTCGAATAATTTTGCATGAGAGCTTTTTATGTCATACTAATATTTCTTACTATACAAAACTAATATTATTATAAATAAAAAAATTAAGAATATTTAGATTGAGTAGGAGATCAAACCTAATTAATATATAAGTTAAAATAATGTAACTCATCATTTTACTAAATGTTTGATATATGATTAATCAACAAATTCATAGTAATATGGGATGATAGATCAATATGTAGGATATTTTCTTACAAACATATCATGTCAATCCAAAGAAAAGAGTGATATTTTTTGGTTGAGAGTTTAGATTTAGGGTTTAGTAGAATGGAGAATCAGATGTAAAGTATGTAGTTAGTCTTCGTGTAAAGTTAATAGGTAAATATTGTTAAATAATTTGATATATTTGACTAAATTCTCATTAAATAATTTTTAAGTATAAATGTACTTCTCATGAATATAACTACTTCATCTAAGTTTTCACCTATTTCTTGGAGTTGGTCAAGTGTTTAGTTAATCTGTTTACTTAAAAAAGTATCGATATATAGTTCGAATTTTACCTTATATATAACTATTCATTGACTAACAACGAAGATTATTTAGGATAAATTATACTTTTTATCCTTAATATTTTTAAAAAATTTTAAAAATACCTCTAACGTTTAATTTGATTTATTTTTGTTTCTAACATTTAAAATAATTTTTTATTTTTCTTTTTTTTTAATTTTTTGTCAGTTAAATGTTTTTTATTCAAATTATACCCCTAATTATTATATCACATTCTTTCTCATCTTTCCTCATCTCCAATATGCTCTATCTACCTCTCTTCATTTAAGCGTTTAATTAATCCGTCCGCTTAAATAAATATCAGTTATATAGTTCGAATTTTACTTTTTATATAACTATTCATAGACTTAACGGCAAATATTATTTAAATAAAACTAAGATTTACGAATCCTTGTGGGCAGAATACAGGCATGCAAAATGACAATGAAGAGATAGACTCAGATAGTGTAGGAGAATAATATCTATCTTCCTATCAGTGTGCAAGCATTTGTAGAAGCTCTATTGAATTTTTTTGCATTATTCCCACGTATCGTTTGATTAGGGTAAAACAAATTGATTGATTTTTACTGTTTTTTGGTTGATATTTACCCCATTAATTATTATACACATATAATAAGCCAAAGCTGCCCTTTTCATGGGTAGAACAAACTACGTGAAATTGTGATATTCTTTTAGCATTCTTGTGATGAGCCTTGTAAATGTTATCTTCTCCCAATGAATCAGAGCCTGTAGTCTTCTCCAAAGTAAACATACTCCACAATTATTTACCCAAATTTTATATTACTATTAAAAAATTATTAAATGCACCTTGCTAGTTGCTACCGTACCATCCTAAATTAATTGAATAAATTTCATGACCATATGGGCATGTATTATTAATATGGTAAATACAGAGAAAATATATAAAAGTAATGCATTTTGTGTTATCTTATATATATAAAAATTCTACTATAAAAATATTTAAGTGTCTTTTGGTGAGAATATTAATATATTTAGAAATTTATCTTTCTTATAATGATAGCATTAATTACACATCAAATTTTAATAATATAAATTAATAGTTAAGATTCAATATTTTTACTAGATGTCTTCACGAGAGACTTTCCCATATATATATTAGTCTATATGTATGTATTAACCGAAAATGCCTTTTAATTTTATCATCATTCATGTACATATGAGATAAAAAAGAATTTACATTTTAATTAATATTACAAAAAAATATGTCACCTCAATATATATACATAATAATAAAATAATTATTATTAGGATTTATATAACAAAAAAAAAACATTATTTCTCAATATAGTATAATATCCAATTATGTAACTATATATGACTCATACAAGAACCAAAATAGTACAAATAAAACCATTATATCTTTGATGAAGAAACATACAAAAAAGATCAAACCGGAAATAAACGTTATCACATTCATACACCCTTTCACACTCTCTTCCACCCAATCAGATTTCCAACAACAACCTCACAATTTGTCTTTAAAAATGGTCCAATGCAAACCCACATGCATCTCACTCATTAACAACCAACACATTGCTAGCTAGAAGTGATGGCTTCAAACAAAGTCATTGCCACCATTTTGGTGCTCTCTCTCTTAGCCTGCTCAACACTCACTTATGCCAATGCATGCCCACCAAAAAAATCTCCTCCAAAAAAAACTCCACCTTCAAAACCAAAGACACCGCCGGCCACGCCACCACCGTCACCAAAACCAACACCACCAACACCGACTCCTGCTCCGACTCCACCAACACCAGCACCAACACCACCAACTCCTGCTCCGACTCCACCGACACCGGCACCGACCCCACCGACTCCTGCTCCAACCCCACCAACTCCAGCTCCATGTCCACCAACTCCATCTTCCCCACCTCCACCATCCCAAGCAAAATGCCCTAAAGATACCCTAAAGCTAGGTGTTTGTGCTGACCTTTTAGGGCTTGTTAATGTAACTATTGGGGCTCCACCATCAAGCAAGTGTTGTGCATTGATTAAGGGTTTGGCTGATTTGGAAGCAGCACTTTGCCTTTGCACTGCAATTAAGGCCAATGTTCTTGGACTCAACTTGAATGTGCCTGTCACACTTGAATTGATCCTTAGTGCATGCCAAAAAACTGTCCCCACTGGCTTCCAATGTCCTACTTAAATTTCACTAGTAGGTTTGTTTTGAAATACTTGAATGTGTCTAGGGACATTTAATTCGAATTTTTAAATCATTCACAATGGTGTCTGTTTTATACGTTTTAAGTCATTTTCAAACGTTACTCTCGCTCAATTTTAAAATTTATATATTTTGAGATAATATATATATACATATAATGTTTTGATATGTTAAATTTGCAATGTAGGAAAATTATTTTAAAATGAGTGAGTAAAATAAAACAAGGATGATTGTGAATGTTTTTCAAGTTTATATTAAATGTTATCTAGAGACATTCAAGAACTTCTTCCGGATATACTGTAATAGAAATTTTTTGTTAGATGCTAAATCTTAAAAATGATGAAGTATCTAGCTAAGAATTTCTTTAAGAGTGTGGTTAATTAATTTCCTCTACTTATGATTATTACTGTTGTTGCATTTTGTTGTTCTTGTCATCGTGTAATTGTTAAGTTGTATGTTGTTTTTGTATGTACCTAGTTAAAAAGTGTTGGTCAGTTGTTTTTACATAAATACATATATTCCGTGTATATTTTAATTTCCATCATCATCATGATTCATCTATCAAATTGTTTTGTTGAAGCAATCTTGTTAAATTGCGTACCTTTGTATTTGTATGTCATTATTTTTTTTTCCTCAAGAATATTATTAAAGATATAACTATATGCACCCTTAAATCAGTTTAAACTTTTAGATAAATTATGGTATCAAAGGTTTTATTTTTCTTTAAAAAAAAAAGAAAGAGGCTATGTAAAAAAGATTCATGCAGATAAAAAAACTACTCTTTAAAAGGTTTATTATTAGAAATATAATTATTCACGTTTCTCGATAGAATTATAGCATAACAAATAATTATATAAATATATATGCTATATTATTTACAAGATATTAAGAAAACAGTTTAAAGTTATACCCATATCATCATTTGATGATATAGTAAATATATAGAATTGCAAAAGAATGAAATATCATGATGACACAAGTATTTATTGTAATTAATAATGTTTTTTTATACTAATTCGTCACTTTAATTTTACAATTTTATTCATTTTCAATATGCATGTTTTATTTGATGATAGTGAATTACATTTGTTAAAATTATAACCATCCCTCATCATATACCTTTTTTCGATCGGTTTAAATTTTTTTTTTAAAAAGTTGTTTTATTATATGATAAGAGAACTTTTATATTCAAAAGATTTAAAATTCATCAATCATTGTTAAATTCCAAAAGAAAAAGTATTTAGCATATATAAGACAAATTAGAAAGAGAAAAAAAAACTAACCTATACAAATTTCAATCAAGCCAAATGCAAGATAGGAATATGCATGCAAGAGACCTTGATGACACTCAATTCAGTAATAATCTGAGAGTTATAAGTATTAGGGGTACCTAACATATATACATTGAACATGTATTTTAAAACCATTATTATTTATAATGTTTGGAGAACAAATTTAGAAGAAAAAAATCCAAATAGATTCGTGCCAAATATACTCAAGTACATACAATGAAATAAATTAAAGAAAAAAAATACAAAAACTACCCATAAGAAGCAAGTTACATAATTAACCATTTTCCTCTTCTATTTTCACATTTATTAGTTTTCATAATTTTATTAAATTTTCAATCAAATCTCTATATATATTTTTTAATTAGGTTTTTAAACTGTATTAAAATTTTCAATCAAATTAAATCCTTCATGATGGTAAGCGTAAAAAATGTCAATGTAGTGTAAATTTACAAATTATTTTATTTTTTAACTTAAATATGGTTCATATTATGTGTGTATCCATCTTCTCTTACCTTTAGATTTTCACATAAGCCAGAATAAAGAGTAACAAAAAGAAACTGTAAGAGTAAAAAAAAAAGGATTAGGAACACTGAAGACATTAATCAATGACACTGATTAAGGAAGTCTCCAATCTATTCCAGTTAAAAATGGATGCTTTATTTTCAGAATTTAATCTAACGTTACAAAATAAATTTTTTAAAAAAAAAAAAAAAAACACTACAGGTGATCATGCCATAGCTAAGGATGAAAGGGAGAAGCTTCCACGGAATAGAAAGTGCTCTTGATTCTTGAACAAAATAAGAAATCATGAAAATTGGTTGAACAATTAGAAGCTATTAAGGAGAGTTTTTGAGGATAAGAAAACGCCAAGGAAAAAGGTTTATCTATAAATGAGACGAAATTAAGCATGTATCACTACAGCTAGATCACGGGTCATGATTCGCAAGTTAACTCGTTTAATTCATAATCCATACTATTTAAATTCGCAATTTTAACGGACTTTTCAATCCGTACCATTTAACTTGCAGGCTAAATGAATTGAACCTGCGGTTTAGCGGATGAATTCATTAGCCCGCTTTTAAGTGCATATAATATTAGAAAAATATATTTATATATGTTAAAACTCTTAACAATCTATTTACTCTTATGATTTGTTATTATTTTTTTATATTAATATTAAAATTATAATTTATGAATTATATTTACATATGTTTTTTATGAAAACATTGTTACATTAGTTTATATTATAATTAGGAGTAATGCTATATATTAAATCATTAATGTATTATTTTTTAGCTACCGCCCATAAAGAATTATTTTAAAATAATATCAATAAAATGTAAATAAGTAAAAAAATAAATACAATATACATGTGGGTTAGGCAGCCCACAAAACCACGGACCAATGTGGGGCAGTCATAGGCTTTCTCAAGACACCCTATATATGTTGCGGCTTAGCCTGATTCAATCTGTTAATATTTGGCCCGTCGCGGGTTAGACTAAATGGGTCGGGCTGGCCCGTATATCCATCTTTAACTACAGCATTATTGACACATTGCGGCAATATTTCTGCCACCGCCGTGAAAAACTACCAGCGTCTGACGGAAAATGTTGTAGTGTATATGATACTGAAACAAACAAGGGAAAAAAACAAGTGTGGGTTTTCCAGTGGTGTAGGCTTAATTGAATTATTGTTATTAGAACACAAAATGATTAAGTTCGTAACAAAGGAAAGTCCAGGCGTTGAGAAAGTTGTTGATAAGAATAATGCCGAATATTATAAACAAACAAATCTTTATGCAAGGAGTAAAATACTAAAATGAGAACAGAACGTGAGCTGAAAAAGAGAGAATAGTTTTTTATAACAAGGGCACATAGTGTAGTGTGATTTTGGGGTGAATGTGAGTTAAAGTAGGGGCATTTTTTATAATTTTAAAATATTGGGATAACTCTAAATGATATATTTATTTTTTAAAGGAAATATTTTATTAAAATTAACGTTGTCATAGTAACATTCTAATTGAAAAATCAAATATAGTATAAGAATTTAATTAAAAAAATTATAAAAAATTAATTAAAAATTTAATAAAATTATAAGAACCAAAAAATTATTATAAAAAAAACTTTATTTCTTTCTGTCTTCAATGTATGAGAAAGAAGAATGAGATGATTATCTTGAAATTATGTAGATAAGAGGACTAGAGGAGTGTTACTTTAAGGTATTTAATACTTAGTTATAGAAATGAAAATATTCTGATAATCCCATTTTTTGAGTTACTATAGTGATTTAATTATAAAATTAAAAATAATATATGATCTAATTGAAAAAGAGAAAAATATCAAAATAATTCACAAAAGATTTTAATATTAATAAAATTGTCCATAAAAAAACAAACGAGTTTTCTACCCATGAAAAATGGTTATATTCAACAAAATTATCTAAAACGTCATCTAAAACTACTCAAATGTCAATGGCTCATTTATAATATTTGGGTAGTTTTATCGAACAAAATCCATCTTTCATGCGTAAAAAACTTATTTCGTTCTTTTATGAATAATTTTGTCAATTCTCGAATTTTTCGTGAATAATTTTCATATTTTTTCCATTGAAAAAAAAGTAAAAATTTAATTATAAGTTTAGAGAAATTATAAATACAGACGAAATAATAAACCTATTGTATATTTATGTAGTATTCTCTATCTAACAAATTAAAATTAATCTCTTATATATAAATCATAAATTTAAAATGCAAATTGACCTTCGAAATTTGAATCACAATTTAAATTAACCATGATATTTCAAATTATACAATTTGATCCCAAAACTCCAATATGTGACCTCACGTTGGTTCCTATAAAGCTTTAGTCCCCTGAAATTAATAAATGTAAATCAAACATATGACATTAATTATTTATGTCAACATGCTATGTTAACACATCGTTAATAAAAAATTATCTTTAAACTAATATGAGTTACAAGTTAAAATTTTAGGAGTCCAAATGGAATAATTTAAAATTTTATAGGCTAATTTGATTTCAAATTCAAATTTCAATTTCAAAAGACAATTTAAATTTTAATTCACAAATCATGTTTACATATCGTTATTATTGAAAGCATATGTGAGAGCTCAAAAAAGTGGAAATTATCACAAGTAGAATGATAACACACATGATGTGGCCCCAGGCCACCATGAAACTATGAAAGTACATACATGTATTATCAATTTATCATAAACACATTTAAGTTTAGAAAGATATTAATAAAAAGTTAAAAGAAAATATATTTCGATATCGATCTAAATGGTACAAATATGAGTTTTATTAAAAATATATGATGATCTATATTTATATTTTATTTTAATTTTTATAAGATATATTTTACATCTTTTCATTCATACATCTGAACAGCTTTTCAAATTATAAGAAAGTATTGTATCATGATGAGGTTGGTTAAAGTTACAGCATAGTTCATAGAACAAGTATAGTACCCTCATATCACTTCACTCTCAATCTGTATATATTCGCCTCCTTCATTCTCAAAGCTTTTCTGATCTCCTTCTCTTTCTTTGGCCTCTCTTTCTCCTCTCAAACTAAATTTTCTCATCATCATCATCAATTCTTTGAAAGATCATTTTTACATGATTTTTCACAGCTTTCTTGAACTGTACATATTTAATTTATCTATAATGTATAGTTCAAGAAAATTGTGAAAAATCAAGGACATGATCTCCTTCTTCGACATCGTCCTCGTCTTAACGGCTAGTTAGCCATGACTAACCAGGTTTCAAGTTTCACCATGTATATATGACTATTTATATTCATGATTTTTTTCTTCTTCGTCTTTCTTTTTTCCTTATAATAATTATGATGATGAATTGAAAATGAGATGCATATATATGTTTTTGCTTGATATATACGTCTCTATATTCAGGAAATGATTCCCAAAATATAGCAATAATTTTAAAGGTGATGAGTGAGATAGAGCTGAGCCTGATAATAATTGGACTACTCACATATGTCTACTACTCTATAAATTTTTCATTCCGAATAATGTATTATAACTTCATGTATGTTAAAATATAATTTTGATGACATTTATAAAGAAAAATGATTTGAGACCGAACTTATAAATCTAATTATATGTCTAATTTTTATATAGAAAAAATTTTATATTTTTTATAATTTTAATATTTTTAAAAAATAACATTCATAATTAAATTTTTTATTTTTTTAAATATTAAACTTATAATTAGGTTTATGAGTTAGATCTCTCTATTACAATTTTAAATAAAGAAATAGTTTTAACTTTTTTAATTAAATTTTAGGATTGAATTACTTACCCTCAGGATTTTGATAAAAATCTTATGGAATAATTTGAGTTAGAATAATTTTAGACGTACACCTGTTTTTCTCAACCAAATCCAATCAAGTTGTTAATGTTCACGCGTTTTCATTAAAAATGAACAGAATTTTATATGTACAACGAACATGTTTTTATAATTAACACGAACAAGTTTTAAAATATGTTTGTTTGCTTTTAAATTTTCTGTTTGCTCTAGTAGTAATATTCTATTTGTGCGCATAGAGTGAGAATGGGCAAAATTCATTTGGTTTGACTAGGTTGGAAGAAAGAGGTGTACATATAGCATGATTGTTTGAGTAAATACGCTTTCATAAATTAAGACAATATTGTAATCTTATAAAATAGTTTATTCTTAATTAATTATAGTGTTAATCACCAAAATTATCTTTAAAATTTTCAAAAGCTAAAAAAAAATATCCTCAATTTTTAATTTGTTAACGACAAAAATATTCAAAATTAAATATGTCCATTATGTTTTTAAATAATTAAAAAATATTTTCATCGTTAAAAAAACTTGAAATCATTTTTATTGCATTTAAAAACTTCAAGAGTAGACACCCAAAAAAAAACTTCAAGAGTAATATTATTGGTTTACCTTATTTATATTTAAGTTACATAGTACTTTTTCTTATATAAAATCATCACTCGTATCATAGTACACTACTTGTTAATTGATGAGGTCTGTTTTTGTCTTTTACAGGATTGTTGGAAGCAAATAAAAAAGAAAAGCAGCAGAGGCATGATGACAGCAGTGAAAATTGATGAGCATGATGGATGAATGGATGAAGGCCAAAGTGGAAGCATTGTTTTTAGTTTTCACCGCAATAGCTTATAAGTAAATGGAATTGTACGTTTACTTTTTCACTCATTGCAGAACCTATAAAAGCAAGGTTGGAGTCAGGGCTCATTAAAATCCCACTCTGAGTCTCTTTCACAATCAATGCCTCAAGAACAACTGATTACTGAACTATATCATTCATAAATGAAACACAATCCTTGTATATTTTTCCAACTCTTTCTTTAATTAATGCCCAATGAATAATCTTATTTTCATTTTCTAGTAAATACCAAATCATCCAAATTTTTAAAATGGAACATTTTAATATCTAGGTTTCAAAATATTCATAACAATCCCGAGCGTTTTTTTTTTTTAATTGGACAATATAATTTCTCGCTTCTCGCTTATAATTTATATTGGGCGAAAAATAAAATATTAAAAACAATACCTAAAAATTCTTTTAAAATCTTAAAATAATCTCTCTGAAGTTATAAAAATTCCAAATTAATGTATGTGATTTTATGTGTTTTTTTAAAATGATGGACTATATTGTTTAACAAATATGGATAAAAGAGAAATATACTTTTGATTTTTTTAAAGTAGGACAAAATTAACCCTCACCTTAATGAAATGCCTATATGCCCCAACCTTAAAAAAAAATGTGGACATCAGTAATCTTCTGTTAACCCAACCCACGTGACTATTATGAAACTGGCTGAGATGGCCGTAAACGAGTCTGAGCTGACCAAAATGGGGTTAAAGTGTTCATTTCTTACCTATGTAGTTTCCAAACAATACCGTTTGAAGTGAAGGGAATTGGGTTTCCTTTAAAACCCCCATTTTCTGCTCTTTTATTACCCTACTTGCTTTAAACAAGTGATCGAAGACATTAAGTCTGAGCTCCAACGAAGTTAAAAGGTTGTCAAAACTGTGGAGAACGTTGAAGGCGAAGGCGAAACGTGCACGAGCTAGAACCATGGGTTTTTTTCTTCAGTCAAGGTAAGAGTGTCAACATGGGGTCATGGGTCTAGGTATGCAAAAACGACTATGTTTCATGTGAACGAAGACAATTATGGGTAAGAAATGAACACCTCAACCCCATTTTGACCAATTCAGACTCGTTTATGGTCACGTCAGCCAGCTTCATAACGATCACATGGGTTGGGCCAACGGAAGATTACTGATGTTCACTTTTTTTAAAGGTTGGGGGCATATGTATATTTTATCAAGGTAGGGGTGAATTTTTTCTTGTTTTAAAAAGGTCAAGGGTATATTTATCTTTTACCCAACAAATATATACGTTAAAGACAGTTTTAGATATTTTGAAATATAAGGGACTAAAGTGTTCGACTTTAAAAATATCAGAAACTAATTTAGATATTTAGGCTGCGTTTGGTTTACGTTTTCATTTTCTGTTTTCATTTTCAATATTTTCTGTTTTTTGGTTTTTATGAAGAAAAAAAGTGAAAACATCAAAAAATAGGATTTTGTTGTTTTCGCCGTTTTTTCTTTTTCCTTCACAAAATTTAAAAAATAAAAAACACTGAAAATAAAAACGCAAACCAAACACACCCTTACTTTTTATTACTAGACAATATAATATAATTATAATCACTCTATTCTGCTGAAGAAGACAATTTTTTTAATGATAATTTGGTATTTGGTGTTTAGCGACCTTCTAAAAGCGTGATTTATTAAAAAAAAAAGTAACAATTTTTTTAACAAAGATACTATTTTATAATGTACAAAAATTAAACCCTATAATTTATAATTTAATTATCAAAATAAAATATCTTTACGTGAAGAGAATTACAGACACAATTATATATAGAGTCTTCATTCAAATATTCACTTTATTATGAACTTTGATAGATCTTGTATTTAATAAGTGCGTTTTTAGTATTTTACGTGTGTTTATGATTTTCTTTTTAAAATAAAATTGTCCATGGCGTTTTGTAAAACTTGAAGTTAAAAAATTACAAATCTTCCTAACATTTTTTTTTATATAATTTGCCACCATAATTTCTTCAAAACCCAAAATAGCCTAATATTTCTGAACTTTATAAAATGGCCCATATATATAATGTTTTCCCAAGTAGTGATAGGTCTTTCTAATTTTTTTTTCTATTTTTTAAAAAATAAAGGGATTCCTTACGTTACTTTTTTCATTTTCAGTACAGCATAGTATACCGGAACTCCAATGCCCATCACCGTCGATTCTATAATATATATATTTTAAAGTTATTTAATATTTTTTAATTAACGGTTATAAGGTTTGAAGCACCACTAAAATGGAGGATCTGACTCATTTGCTATATTATAAAAGTATCAATATTTTCAATTTTATCTCATTTTTATATTTTTAATTTGCACAAAAGTAAATTTTATACAAATATATCATCAATATATATTTGGCTTAAAAATTGCATGTGCCCCGTTCAGTTGGTAAGTTTAAATTTGATTGATATATATATGATTATGAACGTTAAATTGTTTTACAATATCGATGATTAATTTTCCTTGTTTGGGTTTAAATTGGCATTTCAAGAAAAAAGAGGTAAAGAAACTTCTGTATTTGTGTTTGTTCTTTTGTTCTTTTCTAAAAGGTTATCTGAGATTATGAACCTATAAGTGAACAAAGTAAGTCCATGTTTGCAACTCTTTTGTTGGCAATATTTGTTGAACTAATAACAAAGCTCATGCCACTTTTGGGACATTTTGGAAAGGCCATTCTATATACTAAGCATTTTAATATGTTAGTTTAATAGTTGATTTTAATATGTATATATTTTAAAATTTATAATTAAAATTAACGGCTAAGATCATTAATTTATCATATACCTAAAACACTCGAAATGCGCTTTCTATAATATGTTGCTTAAATTAATAAGCATAAGTCATGAGAAAATTATAATAACTAAGATCAGATTTATTATATTCTCAACTATTCTTCTTCTTGTTTTAATATATCTTAGGGGTGAATAATTATGGAAGCTTCTCATGTTAGAATTCGAATTTAGACGTAGCTACTTATTATGGAAAAAGTAGGTATATGTAACTATTATTTACCTTTTTTTACTCGACTCATGTTTAAAGAAAACTTTAGATCAGATATCTGCTTAAAAAAATAAAATAAAAGAATAACGCTACGAAACTAACATTAAAGAACCATTAGAGAGTTAATAATCGAATTATTATAAGTTATTATATATCCAAAAATAAAAATAGTTATTATGTACAAAATTATCATCCGAAACTAAATAAAACAATTTATTATTCGAAATTATATAAAATTATCATCTGAAACTAAATAAAACATCATCCAAACAAAACACAACTTATTATCTATAACCTTCTCACCACCACTACCATCAACACCACCGCTACCATAACCGTATCACCACCACCACCACAACAACAACAACAAAGGCAGAAGAAGAAGAAGAAGCGATAGTGACGAGAAGAAGAAGACGACGATGAAGCGGCAGCGGCGGCCGAAATCACCCGAAAAAGAAGAAAAGGCGGCGACTCTGGTGGAGTTCAAATAGATCGGTGTTGTGCTTGTCTTGCTACTGCTATATCGCTGCCAACAAGATGAAGATGAAGAAGCGGCAACAACATAGTAGTGAGGCTGCGATGGAGGGATGAAGGAAGAGAGAGAGGAGATCGCGAAAGAAGAGCGGTGACAACGCAGCGGTAATGTAGATGTCTAAGGCGGAAATGAGTTCGGGTGTGTTGGATGGGCTCCCCAAATATAAGTGGGGCCCAAATCCAATAGTAATAATAATACATAATAATAATAATAATATAAAAGAAGAAAGAAAGAATCAGGTTTTGGTGGGAGAGAGAGTGAGAACAGAGTTGTTCTCATTGTTGCCTTCGAGAGAAGAAGAAAAGGGAAAAAGGAGTGGTTTCAATGTATACATCTTGACTTGGTAAACTTGCTCCATTTCTTATGAGATTTCAGTATGTTATTCCTGGTGTAGTGCTGAACATTAGGATGTAGCCTGCTAGTGTTATTACTTTCTCTTATGTCTGATTTGAGATATCCACTTTGTGGAGAGTTTATGTTAATTCCATCTGTTGTGATGATGTATTTTGTAGATTGTTGAGATACCCTAGTGCTACTAGGAGGACTGAGTATGTACCCATTATTATTGATAGTGGAGGATTTTACTGGATTAGGTCCCGTGGGTTTTTTGTCCCTCTTTTGGGAGTTTTCCCACGTTAAAAATTGCTTGTGTCTTCTGTTATTAATTTCTGCATATTATCCGCTGCTTAGAGTATCTTTGGTGTTGCTTATTTAATTGCACAGATTGTGGAAAAATATTTTAGTGCTTCCACTGTGATTCTGATTTGAACCTGAATTTTTTTCCCAACAGGGTAAGGGCGGTAAACATGAGTCTTGGTTGTTGTTTTGGTGAGAAAAGGCTAACGGGAGGGGAAGAAGTCGGAGAAGATAAGTTGCAAAAAATAAGGTGAGTTGATTGTAAAGGAAAAGTAAATAAAATCTATTAGTTTATTGGTTGGGTTTTATTATTGGTTGTATAGTGTTTTTCAAAATAAAATTATGTGTGGTTTGAGCCAAATATTTTAATAAGTAATATTATTGGTTTTCTCTTTCTCACTCTCCATAATATACTGGTTTTGAAATATTAGATAAGTGACAATTTTTTTTCTTGTATTTAAATCAATACTAACTAACTTTATTATTTCTCACTAAAACTATTGGGGTTACTATCATTTTCCTTGTTGATATGCATGCCAAATATATCTTGACTTCTTTGTAAAGAATTTGAACTAAAAATCAAAACTGCAAATTTTACAGAGACCAAATTATGTTCACAAATGGTGCATATTACATATTATTTTAAAATGTATTAAGTATTTCATGATATTAAATATTAATATTTTTAATTGTCAATCTTAAATTAATTTCGATCATAAAATATTATCGGTCAAAAACACGGTCTGATACTATTACTATGGAATACTCTATACCATACGTTTCCTATAAATTGTGCAATGAAGAAGACTCTTGGATTTGATTGGTTGCTAATTTGAAACTTGTAAGGACAATTGATAGAGCAAAAGCTGATGATAAATCTTTGAGGGGAGAATGAGAATCACTTCATGCATCCTTTTAGGCCACTAAATTATTCTTGCCATAAAAAGTGATCCATATTGAATTGCTGATAGTAGAAGGTGAGCACCGACTATGGAAAAAGAGAAGCTTTATTAGAGAGAGTAGAGAGAGTGTAGTCAATCTCGAGTGGATTGTGAATGTGAAAGGGGATGTGACTCCATCACCTCAATGCAAGTTTTGGATAACATTCATCCCAATCAACATGTTAACTCTCCTTCTCTCAAGTTATTTAGTTAAAAAAAGCTATAAGTGTAAGTTTTATATGTCAACTAATGTGTTAAATCTAATCAAGTTGAATAATGAGATTTAGATACATGGGTAAGTGAGAGGATGTGTTATATATCCTCATTGATGAGAATGATTTTTGTAAAAATTGAACTAATTTAATTAATTTAATAAAAAAAATTCTAAGGTGATAGTAATTTTATTTGTTTTCATCTTTTATTTACCTTTTTTTCATAAAATGATAGGAAAATAAATTATTGAAAATAAAAAGAGAAAATAATTAAATTGAGTGTATTCTAATCCTTAAATAGAACTTAGATTCATGATAGATTATTTCTCGTCGACTGTGACAAATAGAAAAAAATGCATCTTAACTTTTTTTTTATGGTATTCCAAATTTGACAAATCTATTCTGTTATAGATCAAAACTACTTTTAAAATTTGTTACTGACAAATAAATTATTGCATATATAAGAGGATATTCCAACTCTATATGACTGAATTGACTGCTCAAATAATCTCAAAGACGAATAACCCATCACGAATGGACCCACCAGATTGATTGTTAGGGTCTAAGGTTTCAGTAAATTGGGCCTTCTATGTTTGAAATTTTTGGAGGTTGTTTATATGTACAAAGGTACATGGACTACAGTACTGACCAAAAACAACTATATCAACTATAGCCCATCCGAGGCCCATTAGCTCGATCATGAAATGAAAAAAAAAAAGCAAAAAAGACAGAAAGTGTGAGCTTCGCAGCTTCGGTAATCGGCATCGTCCCCTGAAAGATTGAGTGCAATTACTGAAGAAGACAGTTAGGTGTATTGCTCTCTCCATTATTTTTTCCACTTTCATCTTCACACTCACACACCTCCAAACCAAAAACGAAAACCCACTATTAAAATTTCAGAAAACACATTTCCATCTGACTTGTTCTTTTCTTATTGGTCCAGCCACGTGTACACTCCAGGCATATAACTCACCGTACCCCTCACTGCGCTCGCGGCGTCTCTTAGCCGCGCCGTCGCTTTCTTCTCTTAACGTGCGCCACTTTCCTCACCGCTTTCCGATCCGATCATCCAAACCCTAGCTCCGCTCCTGATTTCGCGTTGCGGTTTCGATTACCAGATTCGATTTTGATTCTGATACCGCTTTCGATTTGGAATAGCCGTTCAATTCTGTATTCTGATTGTTATGGTGATATGATCTTCGAGTTTTTGAAAGAGCGAGCTGATTGAAGGTGAAGAAACGAAGAGGAAGATGATGCAGAGACGGAGTCCTCCGAAGCATAGGCACGATGGGACTTCGCCGCTGCCTCTCGGCATGGATTGGAGTCCTGCTCCTCGAAAATGGGTTGGATTTTTTAGTTTCCTGCTTAATAATTTCTAAACCTTTTTTTTTAATTCGCGCAATTATGCAAGTTTTATCTTTTTGATTCACTTTTTCTATCGGCGAGTTCGATCAACTTCATCTGTGGTTTTAGATTGATTGATGAGTGTGATCGTGGTGAAACTTCATTGTTATTTGTTTTTAGCATAGATGAATGTGACTTTGTTAGTGCTTTTAGTTTTTAGGTGTGGAATTGTGGAAATCACTTCATTGATCAATTTGAATGCTATCTGATTTGAGCAAAGAATCTTCATGTATAATCTATGATGTTATTGACTTGAGAGCGTTGTGGTTCTGCTTCAATAATCACATTCAGTGTCTATCGATACCGTTACTGGAGTCAATTAGTTCCTTAACTCAACACTGGAGCCAGTTCAGTTATGTTGGAAGTGTTTGTTGAAAACAGTGTTAAGTAAGTGTTAACCCTTAGTGTAGTTTTATGGTTAGAGTGTGGCTTGCTGCTCTAATGTTACATGATTTGAAGGGAATTGCAAAAAAGAACTATTGATTTGTGCTTCTTTTCATCTCTGAGGAAGATGCTTATTCAATTTTCTCCCTTATTTTTAGTTTCATTCTCTTCAACTTCACTTGTCATTCTAAATATATATGTTTTATGTTGTATTTTCTGGCATTATTGGCTAATTTATCTACATTTACCTATTACCATTTTCCAATTTTTGTTATATGCTTCCTATCTTCTAGGATTTAATACATACAGAAATTGGTATCCTTTGTAAAGTTTCTTCCTTTTTCTTTTGGTGCGGGTTACTTTCTAATTCAGAAATCCCTGTTGCACAGAATGGGCGAGATACAGTATGGCCACACAATCATCGTACTGGTTGGAGTTACTGTGTCACAATACCTTCTTGGGTATTCCTTCCGAAATCGAGGAATTCAGATCCTATAGTGGTAAAGTTGATAAATAACTCGTTTTCCATTCATGATCAGATTTATGTATTATTTGTATGACCTTTCAGCTTTGTATTAGTAAGGATTAGAAGTATATGAGAAGTTTTAAATTTTGATGCAATTGGAAAATGGAAATTATCATTTACTCCTACCTTCCTTATCTGTTTGGTCTTAAACAGTTCTAGATGTACTGAGACTATGTCATTGAATGGGTGAGAGATGTCGTGTGAAACACATCCTACTTTTTGGACACATAATCGTTATAATATTACATGAGTTAATTCACACCACTACTAAACGTTTACCTAAACTATAATGTTTGACCAATATGGGAGTTGGGAACTTCTTGTTTAATAGTATAGATATTACAGGATACTCTCAATTTCAAAGAAGAAACCAGTGTCAATTTGTTCTTTTTTTTTCTTCTTATAATTATTAAGCATAGGGTAACCACATTAAGCATGTAGTGGGAGTCTGCTAATTTCAACCAGAAAACTTCTATCAATTACTATCGAGGCCATATTAGCATCTAATGTTGAGAATTGTATAATGTTGCCACAATTATTTTAAGAATAATACATACATCCTGATATGGCAGCATTTGTCTTTATAGTCATATGCTGATGGGATCTTAACAGTACCCTTGTTTTACTTGTTAATCCCTACCAAATAAGCCTGCTTCCTGATGGGTTCTGCGGTCATTATAATAAATAGTACCTAGTATGTCAAAACTAATGGGATGAGTAGTAGTAGAATAGCAGTACTATGCTTGTGCTACCAATGGCAGATGGGTAGGATTAATTGAGAAATAATAAAGTGAATTTTTTAAAAAAGAGAATTTTCTGCACAACAAAATTCCTCCTCCACAGGCATTTTGTTCACCTCATTCAAATGTTTAAATTGGAATAAGGTTATTCTAAACAGAGCAGAACAAATGAATGTGAAGGAGGAATAAATAAAACACTAACTGAGGTAGCTTAGGTTAATTTATAGCTTTTCCATATTCCAATCTAGTATTTTTGTCAGTGTTTATTTTTAACATTATTAAGGGACAGTTCTACAGGGTCCAAGTTGGCATTCAGTCACCAGATGGGATTACAACCCTGCATGTAGTACTTAGAAGGTTCAATGATTTTCTAAAGTTGTTTGCCGATGTAAGTTTATGCTTTACAATTGTACCTTAATTTTCTTTTGTCATTTAATTACTTATTTACTTTCACCTAGAGTATGACAACCGAATCTTCATGCAATCTTTAATATGTTTTTTTGTGTATGTGTAAATTGACACCTGTGTCAGTGTTTAACTCTCATCAAATTTAGGCGTTGATTTGTTTTTCTTATAAAACCATTTGAAAATTTATTCC
>JASCZI010181358.1:16389-33855 GCA_036250425.1 Stylosanthes scabra | reverse complement strand
AGAATAATGGTAATTCTTATAATGCTTCACATTTAGCTAATAATTCTATGGAGCTTTTCTCTGAACCTGAGCATGCTACTGTTATCAATCACTCTCGCAAGCTTTCTTCTGAGAGTATTGGGAGTGATGGTAGCTCAATTCGAGGTAGTGATATGTCTAATTCTGGAATTCGAAATTCATTTGGTGATGGTTCTCATGACGTTCCTAGAGGTGCTTTGGTTTCAAGACCAACAGATATTATGGGCCGCACACAATCACAATCTTCTGGTGATGGTCAAATGGTCCTTCCACTAGATCAACGCAATAAATTGAACAGGATTCTTTTAACCATGCAGCGAAGGCTAGTCAGTGCAAAAACTGATATGGAGGACCTTATAGTCAGATTAAATCAAGAAATAGCTGCAAAGGATTTTCTCACAACGAAGGTAAATTTAGTTAAAATCTCTGGTGTAATGATTCAATTGTTGTATTCACATGCAATCACTGATTGGATCTGATCAGGTCAAGGATTTGGAAGTAGAGCTTGAAACTACCAAACAAAAAAGTAAGGAGAACTTGCACCAGGCTATTCTGATCGAGAGGGAAAGGTTTACCCAAATGCAGTGGGATATGGAGGAACTCCGGCGGAAGTCACTCGAAATGGAGATGAAACTGAAGTCTGAATCAGTATGATATTTGGTTTGCTCTGCATTTATTAAACATTTCTTTGTAGGAAAATTGATCTTGATATTGACTCATGGTGATATACCAGGGTGGAAATTCAATTGAGAATTTATCAAAGGATGCAATTGTTCAGCAGAAAGATGTACTGCTGCAGAATTTAAATGCTGCTAAAGAGCAGCTGGAAATTTTGTCAAAACAGTATGGAGAGCTAGAAGTAAAATCCAAATCAGATGTTAAGATTCTGGTTAAAGAGGTCAAATCTCTTCGTAATACCCAAAACGAGTTGAAGAAGGAGCTTAGTGAGACAGTAAAGGAAAAATGTGAAGCTGAGGTAGGTTATAACTTATCAACCTTTAAATTGTTACATCTAGTTGGATGTTCTTCCGTGATTCACCTTTTTTTTTAGATCAAATTTTACATGCCGAAGAATTGACATTTTCATTTACTCTTGCTTACGACCAAATTAATAGAGATCTCATTTTCTAAAACATGTTATCTATGTTTTTTCCTACATAACATACTTCTTTCTCTGCTCATGCTTCCTGATATTGCTCTAGAATTTCCTTTCCTTGCATTTTGAATTTATTATCATGCATTACCAAGTTTCCCTTCGTTACCCAAGCTTTTACACAATTTGAATATCTACTTGACATATAGTGCTTTGCTTATGTTTCTTTTGTGTATTTAGAAACTTCTTCAACAAGAAAGAGAAAGGAGGGAGCAGACAGAAACTGCTTGGCGAGAGCTGCTGCAAAAATCCCGTCTTCTTTTCAACCAGCTTCAAGAATGCGATGTCAATCTTCCCGGCGAAGATGAAGATAGCGCAACAATCAAGAGTTCATCATCAAATGATACTCTTAATGAGTTAGCAGCATCTGATGGCCAAATTGACATCCTAATACCAGAGGTACAAGATATATCTTCATCTGTAGTTTACTGTTTTTACCAATTACATAGTTTTACCGTTCATTGTAACCATTTTTATATCCTATCTCTTGTATCCTGTTACTCAACATACCTACATAATCTCCATTCAAATTTCAGGTAGAGAACTTAGGGAAGGACTACGGAAGTGGCACTTCTAGTGTAGATAAAACCAATAAAATTAAAGATGGTATACTCTGTGATGATGAAGTGAGAAAGATTATTGCAGATTTGTTCATGGACAATGTTAGATTGAGAAAACAGACAAACCGCATTACAAGGCAAGCTTTCAAATTGGACTTGAAAGAAAATGATGCTTCTTCTCCATCTATGGAAAATGTAACAAGTATTTAGGAATATTTATGGAGTTGCAGTACATATTTTCCTTCCTTTTTCCACCATGATCATTTGCTATTCCTATTAGCTGACTTGATCCAATACTGAATGAAGTAGCCCCCCCTTCCCTCATGTATTTTCCACTTGTACCACTTCTTACCTTGCACAGATATACGAGCTTTCTTACTTGGAACCATCTTATCTATTTATTGAGGAAAAAAAATAATCAAAATCTGGAACTCATCAAAGGTAAAATTATCTGCACTTGGCTGGGAGGAAATGACATAGTTAAGCTCCCCATGTCTTTCAAAAGCAATATATTTCGACACTTTAGAGATTCTTCTTCCATAGTTCTATACCCATTAAATGTGTTTTTATACTTGTTTTTATGTTTTCACAATAATAAAATAGTAACTTGTAACTAAAATTCACTCCTATACTGGGTAAAATTTATTTTTGTTAACTTAATTACTTGTTTGCTATTGTCGGTATATCATAATATAAAAATAAAATATTTACTATGATGTCTTAAACAGTCTAAGTGTTTCTTTTTTTAATTCATTTTTGGCGTTTCATGAACTGGGGGAGGAAGATGATGCTTTCAATTGACAACTTGATGCCAGAAAAATACATTGCTTCATTAATGCTTGTTCCAAACTGTTAGCCATACATAATTGCCTAACATGTACAACGAGAGAGAGAGAGAGAGAGAATGGGAGATTCCCAGGATGATCTTTTGAAGGGGAGAGCATAATGATGACATTATGGTCTCTGATTACTCAGCCAAAGGAAGAATCAACTTCACATCTGCATGAAATGAAAGTATAATTATCACACAAGTCTAATGAAATATATAATGATATTCAATATATTTTTATTTTCATTTATTTTAAAGGTGGATATTGAATTATTGATAGAAATATAGTACCATAAAGTTGGAAAACGAATTTATATTGATGTGACACGCAATATATATAGATCAGAGCAAAGCAAGTGTAATGACTTGGTATTTTGGCATTTACTTACCTCTCTTTCAAAAATAAATGTCAAGTTCAACTAATTTAAGAAAAATCACTATATATGGACACAATCACACAATTGTGTCTGTCCAAAATAATTAAAGTTTCAAAACTGTTGAAGATCATTTATCATTTTTTAATAAAATTTGTCGACCTTCGATTGGTGTGAGAAGGGCAAATGAGGGAAAAGATTCTCATCCAAGAAGACTAGTAACTAGTAAGAAACAAAGCAGTTATTCTTAATAGGTGTTTATGTTTTAGTCCGTAAAAGCAACTATGTTGTTGTGGCCCCAACAATGTCCCTTGGTACAACAGAAACAAACCAAGTTATGTGTCTTTTTCTTCATTTCTATGTTGTCAAGGATAAAGAAGCACTAGTAACTCTGGAAGCAATTGCCATAAAAAGATGCCAATGAGACTCAAAATGCTTTAGAAAAACATAAAAAAGGTGTTTGAAATCTTTTAGACACAAACCATGGAGCAGAATGAATGGAATCATTCCAAAGGCAACCATTCTTTTTTCTTCCTTTTCAAATGTACCATTAGAAATTTCCATTGGTGGAAAAAGGTTGCAAGTACCTGGAACATTTATCTACTTGACGTGGCTCCACAAGGACGTAGAGTGGCTTTCCGATGAGCCTACAGTGTCCCTGAAACACAAACGCATAATTTGCTTTTCAACTCCATGATTTCAAGAAATATGAATTAAAAGTATATAAATATTACAGCTTGTTCCGGCCACGGTCTTAAATTACACTAATTTCGACCGAATTTTCACGATCCTTAAACCTCTTTTTAGGGGAAGGTTATTGTTATGTTGATATGTTCAATGTCATATTTTGCAAAACACGACGATACCAAGTGAATTTTCACATAAATCTCATGATGTTCAGACACCTAGAACGTTATGCTCATGATCTTTATGGGAGACTTTCCCTCTCAGACATGTCGAGAGATTAGAAAGCTATGCTTTAATTTTATAGATAACAAATAGTATCAGTTCATCTTTACATAAACATTAAACTTAAAAAAAAGCTTCGCAATTATTACCTTAACATCTGGCACACCAATCACACAAGCACATTCCACCACTTCAGCACCAGAACGTTCTACAAAATAAGAAGCTGCCATAAGTCATGTTCTTGTTGGGACCACATAAATTGGAACAATTATATGTTGTCGAAGTGGCCGGGAAAAGAAGGCCAAAGCAATGAAACTGTTAAAACAAAAGAAAAAGCCTGCAAAAATCACCTAGAAGTCTTATTGCTGCTGAGAGAGTTCCACCTGTTGCCACCAAGTCATCAATAACTATGGCGCGTTCACCCGGCTGGACAGCACCAACATGTAACTCCAAACAATCATTTCCATATTCTAGAGAATACTTTTCTGATATTACTTCACCTAAACATTAAGAATGTTAAAGTCTAGTCACAATGAAGGCAAGATACATACATAACTCGAACGGCTAAGTGAGAGATGTCCAAATAGTAGATATACCGATATGAAATGCTCAATGAAGATTAGGAAGAACGAGAAAATTGAGTCGGCCTAATACATGATGCAAAATGAGTCACTCAATTTTTCTTACAATTAAGGCTAGGCAACAATAGTCACCAATCACATCTCTTTCACTTAATGATTCATCACATATAAGGCACTTCAAAACTTGTAACATTTTACAGAATCTTATGGATGTAGACTAAGGTTATCAAATTTGTGAGTTCAACTTAACTCGTGGCGGTTAGGTGAATTTGAACTACAAAACTCAAACTCATAGACTCATAAGAGTTTACTGGTAAACTAGTAAGCTGAATTTGGGAACATGAACTAATTTAACTCGTAAGAGAATACATGATAACTCGAGACTTCAATGAGGTTCGAAGAGCAAATTGATCTTTAAGTGATGTAACACACACTACTAAAAGTAAACATTAAGCAATAAACAACACAGACAGAAACAAGGTTTTTCCACTAAGGGAGACCCCAATTTCAATTCCACAAAGAAAGTGACATAGTGATGTCACCTTGTTTTGGTCATAGTTAGGTACAATGTCACATTTGAACAACAACAGAGATTTGCTATAAAAAAAAATCTTCAAAGCCATCATTAAAACAGCAGAAAATTCTGCATGCTCTTTTAGGAAATTCAATGCATGCATGCTCCACTAGCAATAACAACCACTCGATATCAATCATAATAACTAAAAGTTACACTAAAAATCAAGAACGACCGACTACCGTTGCTTCTTGAACACACATTAAATGTATTCGACACACATCCAATCTTTCTCTACATGGAAACAGAGGTAATACCTGGCAGCTTCCGTGGTTTGCGTAACGGAACGAACTTTGCACCGATCCCTAATGCAATTGAGGGACCAAACAAAAATCCCCTTGCTTCCACTCCTACACAAAAGAGTAAACACTTAGCATTAAACACATAACAACAAAAACCTTATTGCAATATCATTTAAAGCAAAAACAAAATATATTAGGCAAAATGGGAATATAATTTTGGTGATTTATGGGATCCAAACCACTACCAATCTAAGTGGTATAAGTATTAATTCAGTTTAGAGAAGAAAAGGGTCCGATTCAGCTGAGGCATCAATGCTTAGAATGGCAATAAGAACAAAAGAGTCTGAGTCTGAACTTGTTTTCTGTAAGAACTATATAAGTGGCTTCAATGTCATAATTATATTTTATAAATCATAAATCAAAATCAGACACCACAGGGAAATTTCTAGATGATTATGAAACACATGATGGCAAACTATAATAGAATAATTTTGTAAGATACATTCTACTATTAGTTTCAATGAGAAATGTTCCCAAAAAGAAAAAAGAAAAAAAAAATTCCCTTGTACTCATTCCTTACCCAAAATTATGATAAAGGAAAAGTATAAATAACCAAAAATTTTTTAACCAACAATTCAGCAAACAAAAGATAGAACATTTGAAAACTATTGTTTATAGAACATCTATAATCGGAGCGAACATCCGAAACCTAAAAACAGAACATCCAAAACCTAAAGAAATAGAACATTCAATTTAAGTTGTTAGCTGAAATTTTATTGGTTAACTAGCATGGTTGTAAAATAATTAATGAAAAATAAAAAACATATTGAGCTCTACCATGATAGTGGAAACAAAACACAAAGTAACAATGATTATCAATTGATTATGAAGGTGATGAGTCACCCCGTGAAGTTCAACTCTCTTTTTTTTTCCCAAGAGAAGAAACGGGGTGGTGAAAAAAACATGCTTTTACCTTTTTTCGGTTAATTAAAAAAAAAAAAGGCAGAAGATGGGGAAAGAGTAGAGTTACCGGCAACAACAGAAATGTGCATGTCTCTATAACGATCGACAAAAATGTCAACCGTGTCCTTGAACGCCTTGTGATCCAACAACAATGTCGTTATGTCCTGAAACATTATTCCTGCAAATTGCAAATTATTATTATTATTATTTAAATATTATGAATCCAAAAGATAGAATATTATGAAACCAAATAGACATAGGTGCAGATCTGTAGGACGAAGAAAGTACAGAAAGAAACTGCAACAAAAAAACAATAGTTTTATTTAAGCTGAAAAATGAAAATAAAAAAGGGAAACAAACCTTGTTTGGGGAAGTTGGGAACGACTCTGACGGCTTGAGAAATGGCTTGAAGCCTTGGGTCTCCCTTGAGGCCATTCTCTTCAGCGAACATTTTCTTTCTTTCTTTCTTTCTTTCTCAAGTGATACGAGTGAAGTGTGGAGTGTGAAGTCTCTTCTTCTTCTTCTTCTCTCTCTGTATATGTGTCGCAGCTTCGATGAGTACTGTGTTGACTGTTGACTCTTTTGTGTTATTCGGTAAAACCAAGCTTCTATTTCTTTTTTTCTTTTTTTTTTAGAGTTTCCCTCCGAATTCCGAAAGTGTTAGAGAGAGAGAGAAGGAGTTTGGTTGGTTTGAGTTTAAAGTGTGGACACTGGACAGTGGATGCTTTGTTTGAGGCTTATTTATTATGCGCTCTCTGTCTCATCCCCATTCCCCTCACCTCAACTCTTTGAAAAAAAATTTATTATAAGCATTTCATATATAACGGAAAGAGAAAGTTTAGGGAGCTATAATTTGTTAGTCAATAAGTAATTAATAGGTTTTTTTTTTTCTCTCCTCTTTTATCATCTATTATTTATCTAATACACTCATTAGCTCTCTATTAGTCCTCTAATGTTGATTCCGTAACATTACTCATAACGGAAAATAATTAATATTGGTGTACAATATACACATAAAATACATCCTAATTAATCACTCTTTCAAGTGGAAAAAGTTTATGTGTTTCATGTGTTTATGTGTATACCTAGCAAAACCGAATAGAAAATTAATACAATTAACTAATCAATAAAAATTCAGTTAATATTAGCTAATAATTTAACTTAAATATTTTATTTTTTATATTTTAAATAATATAAAATATTCTATTTTTAATATTTTAAATATTCTTATTTTATGTCTAATTTATTAATTAGAAAAACATTAATTATATTAATTTTCTTTAAAATTAATAACTAAAAACATAAAAATACATCACTTCCATTATACTTAAAATACTTCCAAAATGACTATCAACTCTCAACGCAAATCCCACGAAAAAACTTTTTTTTCTTTTGTGTTTTTTATTGTTTCACTGTTTCTTTATAAATAGGGCAATTCACCCCATTAAATAAAATGGAAGAAAAAATGTTTATATTGTCCTAGAAGAAATTTTATTAATTTGTCCTAAAACTCATCCATATAATTTGTGAAAGGATCTAATGCATTATAGAAAATACATGATTCGTGAAACCCTTCTATAAATTTTGTGTTTTTGGTTTTAAAAAATCAGTGTAACCCTTCCACGGATCATATGTATTTTTACTTTTATAAATCTATAAAACCCTTCCACATATTACACTTTGTTTAGATGTATGAAGGAAAATAGAAGGAATGAAAATGAAAGGAAAGGAAATAAAAAGAAAGAAAATGAGAAGAAAAATAGAATATTTTATGTATTGTTTGAATAAATAGAAAATTGATGAAAAGAAAATAGAGAAAAAATTTACTTTTATTTGGATGGAAAGAAAATTGAAAAAAGAGAAAATCATAATAAAAGAAAATTACAAAAGTATCCTTATAAATATTGTATGTAAATTATAATTTAATAATATATTTAAATCAATTTTTTACAAAAAAAAAACTCATTTAATTTTAATATTAACATATATTATTTTAACTAAAAAATATTTTTTTAAAATTTATAATTTTCAGTTATTTTTTAAATGTCATAATTAGAAAATATATAATTTTATTGTATAATAAAATAAATATTTGTATTTTAATTTAATTTAAAAAACTTTATATTAAACAGTATTATAAGAAGCACTAATTTTTAATTATTATTATTACTTTCTATGTTTATTTTTTATATAACACTAATTTTATTTTATTTTTTAAAGAATAACAAAGAAAAATAATTATAAACATAGCAAAGGGTATAATGGTAATTTAAATCTTCAATCACTCTTTCCTTCAAGTCTTCTCGCCTATCATGAGCGAAAAACTTTTCAGGCGAGGCCCATGTACAATTTTTCATTTCTTCTTGTTTTCATTGTATAACCAAACGAGGGGAAACTTAGGGTACATTTGGTTTGCGTTTTCATTTTCTCTTTCATTTTCAGTGTTTTCTGTTTTTTGAATTTTATGAAGGAAAAAGTGAAAATAGCAGAAAACAGAATTTTATTGTTTTCACTGTTTTCACTTTTCCTTCACAAAATTCAAAAAACAGAAAATACTAAAAATGAAAACGTAAACTAAATACACCTTACTTTTCACTTCATTTTCTCTTTTTTCATTTTCTCTCTTCTTCTTTTCTTCGGAAACAAACGTGTACATGTGATTTGATTTTTATAATTTCTCTTCCTAAAAGTTGGAGGCATAAGGAGGGTGGAAAGGGATTATTAGGTTTTAGGTTTGAAAATCTTAAGGTAAAAATGAATTCATATCACATAAATTAATTAAGTATATGAGTATATGTATCTCAATTCTCAACCTTAGAGAGGTACAAAGAGTGAAAGAGTTTGTACATTAATGTTGATCCATGTTCACTTGTCTGTTGTCTCAGCAAAATTTGTTTCTCGTTAAGTGACTGTGGATGTAAAGTTACTGTTTCCATGTCTCTATAAAACACAATTATTAACCAACCCGTCAACTCTTGCTAGACGAGAATTTTTAATTTTCAATGTCACGCGCTGTTCTTCTCTTCTTTCCTTTTATATTTTGACTTTTTTCTTTTCTTCTTTATCGTTGACACTGACTAACTGTTTTTTTTTTTTTTGACTACACTGACTAACGGTTAATTCAATTTGGTTTGTCTTTTGTAAAGAAAATTAACAAAAATTATATTATTAGCAAAGCGTTAGTCACGACAAAAGACTTTTTTTTTTAAGTACTTAATTTTCGGTTCTTACAAAGCTAAGTAACATATTTATAGAGATTATTATTTTATTTTAAAATATTAATATTATATAATTTTTTTCGTTAAACAATGAGCAAGCCATCCAAACTAAAGAAAACTAAGTGAATATTATTCTAAAAAAAGTAGTATCCACAGAGTCAGCATGAAATGATGAAAACAAAGAGAAATATAAGAGGTTAAAACATTAAAAGCATAATAAATAGCTTTACGAAAGTCAATCTATTAACATACTGATTAGCTTTACGAAATTGATGATAAATCTTTCAATTATTCAATTTATTATATTTTTTAGTATATTTATTTCTAATAAATAGAATAAGAGATCTAATGGAGTGAAAATCAACATTTTATTGTAGATAAACTTTAATTATCAGATTAACGTAGCCAAGATTTATAACAAAATCCAAGCCTATTAGAATTCTTCAAAGCTTTGTCATAGTAATTGTTGTATCTGCTAAATTAGCACTGAAATTACACAAGACACTCCATAAGCAGTCTTTCTATCTTCTAAAATTGATCCATTCGAATTTAGTTAGTTATATATATTTGTTAGTTCCTATACTTTCATAAATTATTATTAATTTGGTTAAATTATTTTATTAGTTCCTAAAAATATTATTTGGATAAATCTTATTGATTTGGTTAAATTATTCTGTTAATTTTTATTATTTTATAAAATTTTTAATTAGATTTTTTTATTTATATTTTTCAATTAGATTCATATATAATGTGTAAATTTTTAATTAGACCCCTATCATTATTAAAAAAAGTTAAATTTAATGAAATATTTTTTTTATAAAAAAAATTCTTTATTTAGTGAGAGTAAGTGTAGTAAAATATCTTTTGATAAAATATTTCGTTGAATTTAATATTTTTTCGCATTAAAGATCTAATTGAAAATTTTGATATTGTATAAGAATTTAATTTTAAAAAATAGTATAAAGATCTAATTACAAATTTGATAAAACTATATAGATGAATGGAATGACTAAATCTTTTAATTTTTAGAAAAAGAATCCATGATTTTAATGCAAACATATGATTAAAAAAAAATTAAAAGGATGTTTGAGATGGACGCGGTGGAAGAGGAGAGTATTGCAGGCATTTTATTGGATTCGGGTGATGTGTTGTGGAGTGAGGAGTGTGATGAGGACCCATTTAGACGTAAGCCTCAAAGAGAAAGGAAGGAAAGAAAGAAAGAAAGAGAAAGAAACGATAACTATTGACGCGCACGCGAGTGTGTAAACAGGATAACGTGATTATTAATAACTTTAGACCATCTATCACATCTCTTAGATCTCAATATCCTCTTCTTCCAATTTTCCTTTTCTCTCTTTTTCCCTTCTATAAATCATTACTCTCTTATTAAAAACATAAAAAAAATTTCATTGCATCCATGAATAGAGATAATTTACTTTAATAATCAACAACAAAAAAAACATATCTTTTTTGTATAATAAATTATTTCTTTCAAACACCTTTTGATTATTTTTTTTTTTTTTAATTTACAAAATAGTGAGTTACTCAATTCTTTTGTCCCTTTCCCATCTTGCATAGCCCCTCTCTTTTTTCCCGTCAAATAAATCCAATCACAACCATATCATAGCTGTCATTAGTTTTTTTTTAAAAAAAAAGAAAAATATATATATTAATGCATCAAAAAGTGTAATTTATGAAAAAAGTTATTATAATAATCTATTCAATTCGTTAACTAAATACACAATCTAGCTTATATCATTATTTTAACTGCAAGTGGTTTCCTTTATTTGATTACTTAATTAACTGTTTAATTGTGACATTCTATGTGCTGGTGCTGTAATCTAGAATCTATGATGAGTATGAATATGAATAGTCTAATTATTCAATCAAGATCATAAATTAATTGGGATATAATTGAGATCAAATTCGAACCAGTTGAAACTTAATTAGTTTAAGTATTTATTTTGATGTCATAATATCTAAACTAACTTGATTACTCAATTATGTTTATATTAATTTTAAAAATAATAAATATAATAATATATTTATAATTTTATTCTTCCTAACATAAATTATTATATTTATAATTATCAAAAAATTTATTATATTTATTAAAATATAGATTTAATAATATATTACATTTTATTAGTTTTTTATTATTCTTTTTTTCTGACCTTTTTTATTATTATTTATTATTGATATAAATATTTATTTCATATTTTTTTTCCAAAATTTTAAATTGGGTATCTAATTAACCAAATCAATTTAATTTGAATTTAATCGGTTCGGCTTTTTGTTCGGATTCATTTACTAAAAATTTCAAATTTAAACCAAATTAAAATTATATTTAATCAGTTCGGTTCTTATTTTCTCCCAAATTCGAATCAACTCAATCCATACTCACCACTATTAAAATCTAGATAGATAGAAAATAAAATGAAACTTGAAGTAAAAAGAAAATTAATATATGCAATTAGAATATTTTATGAAGAATATTTTATGAAGAGAGTTTTTGTGAAGCAAAAGAGTAAATAACTCTTTACTTATAAATAATTATTTGATAAAACCTACAAACTAAAAAAGTCTATTTGATTTAAGCAGCTATCCAATTATTAATTAATAAAATAATAAAATTCAATCACAATAAAAGATTTGACAAGCATGGATCAAACATAACAAAAACAAATTATTATGGTAGGTTGATTTTCAACCTTGTATTGAATCATTTGAATGTAATGTGGCAGAACGACCTACCTAAGAAATAGGTTACCATCTTAGTGGAGAATTGAAAATTTTCAAATAATAATTAAAAAAAAAGTTGTGTTAAAGTCCAAAAAACTTATCCATTAAAATTAAATAAATAAATAAATAAAATGTTATTAATTAATTATTAATAAGATAATGACATATCAGCAGAGACAAAATCCAGCCAGAAAAACCACCACAACGATTCATGGGACCCTTCCCCAGTTTCTATTGTTGATCTTCTTCTGCCAACACTGTCAAAGAATCAAACATCAACATTATTCGTATCCATGAGATGGAACTCTGAAAGCAATTTTGATAAGAAATTCCAATGCATGCTTGGAACAACTCTCCTATTATAAATAATTGATTGATTGATTTTGTTAAGGGTATTTGAGTCATTATACAAGCTAAAGGCATGGTTCTTGCAACTTGCAACAATGGTTTAAGTTTTAACGAGGTTTGGCATTAAAATGTTGGCCATAAAGTTCTAAAATGTTTGCTTCATTTACATGATTTGAACTTAAGTATTAATCTGGCTAAAGAAAAAAAAAAGAATAGAGTATATATTATTTCAATTATTTTTTTAAAAAAAATATTATGCGTATTAAAAACTGAACTATGAAATTAGCTATTATTTTTTGTGTATTAATACATGTTAATTTATATAATTTTTATTTGTATTTTATATGAATAACTGATTTATTTATTAATTTTTGTTAAAGTATAATATGATTTTTTTTGGTTGATTTTTTAAAAAATGTATTTTTTTATAAGAAATAAGTGAATGGGAAATGATTTGTGAAAAGTTATAACGACAAAATTATTCAAGACACAATACAAATCTAAATTGGTTTAAAAAATTCACTAAAAAGTATAAAGCCACTGAACAAATAAAATACATTTTTGGGATAAATAAGTGGAATCAACTCTTTTGAATATATTATTAGTGATTATAAATAAGAGTTGTGATTGTCACCAAAAAAAATAAGAGTTGTGATATCTCATTTGAGATAATTTTATTCAAATATTAGGGATATTTTAAGAGACTCATCAACTCTCTCAATATCTATTTTTACATCTAAAAATCTTAAATTTAGATTATTAATTGAAAAAAAAAATGGCACTTCATCTTAACATTGTATTGATTTGGAATAATTAAAAATGCTAATTGGACACAATTATGCAAGTGACACTAGCTATAGATTGGCACAAAGTGATTTTACTATACTAGTGTTCATCATGGTGGATGTGATCGTCTCAGATCTTCTTAGACCCCACGTTAATGTGAGTGCATGATTTTGCAATTTGCATATCAATACTATAATAGAAGCATTTTAGGTATAATTAGAAATTATATATTTCTATATTTTAATCATTAATTTTAGTTAATTTTAATTATAATATACATATATATGATTAAAATTAACGGTTAAAATATATAAATTTGAATTTTAATTATATTTAAAACATTTTCTATCATAATATGATATATGATCAATTGCCATAATAATAATAATATGAGATTTATTTGATATAAATATAAATAATAAAAGTATAAATTTTATTAGAAACATGTATAAGTTTATATTTATATTTTATTTTAATTTTCATAAAATATAAATAGTAAAACTAAATCTATGCCATAAATAACACTTTTATATTTATATTAAACTAGATATATATTGAATGGTGTGATCAAGGTATTTATCGGATCGAAAGTCCAATAATTAATTCTTCAAATATTGCAGAGATAAGGTGGACAATCCTCTCAAACAAACTCTTTTTATTTCCATCCTTTCGAAAGAATTGAACCCGTAAAAGATGATTAAGAAGCACAAATATACATTGAATAATTTCTTATATAATAACATTAAATTTTTCTATATCCTAAGTCCTAGGTGTGGACCGTACTATATAGACCTATATATATTTATTGGGGTTATTGCTTTTTGTGAGGCACCATCCTATTTCACCTAACCCCAACCAAATCTTTTTATTTTCATAATTTTTACACTTTATGGCTAATCATAACCTGACAGATACTACCCCCATTCTTTGTTTATTTAAAAGTATTCATCAAATACCTTAACAATAAAAGATCCTTTCATAATCTCAAACATTAATCATTTTCTTTAGAGTCTTTAGTCTTTACTACTCCCTTTTAAAATGTGCACCCCCTTTTTTGGACTTTAGCAGTCGCAACTTGATTATAAAAATACCTAGTAGAGAGATATGAGATAACGATCTAAATGGAGATCTTGGACACTTGCATTCTACCATATATATCAAGATCAGATTTTTCTTATTTTCTTTTTCATGATGCAATTATCAAGTTTGGCCACTAATATATGATTAGTTAGAGTGGAAGATATATTTATTTTTCTTTAAATCAGTCATTATATTTATTATATTTGTGTATTAATAATTATAAACAACCAAATATTTTTATCAATCAATCTCAACTAAATAGAATTCTTTTATGTGCTTTTACAGCCTCCTCCTCTCCTCCTTACAGTTTCTTCTAATTCTTCTTCTTTTTTTTTCCTTTTCTCATGTCGATTCCTTTTGCTACGTCTTCCGATGACGATGATGACGGTGTCGACGATGACGACGGAGGAGGAAGAGACGACGACGATGATGTCATTGACGGTGGAGGAGGAGGGGGAGGAGGAGGAGGAGGAGGAGAAGACAATGATGGGGAGGAGGAGAAGGAGACAACGACGACGATGATGAAGATGATTGCATTGACAGTGAAGAAGAAGAGGAAGAAAAAAAATAACAAATGAGGAAAAAGAATGATAGCACAATGAAAAAGGAGGATGAGGAGAATGAACGCAATAGAGAAGGAGGAGGAGAAAAAGATAATGAAGAAAAGAATAAATCTGTTTCTTTTATTCAACAAATTTGATTCTGTTTTTATAAGAAATTTGATTATGTTTTTGTAATGAAATACAATTCATTGAAGAAAATGATAAAGAAGTAGAAGAAGAGAAGAAATCTATTTCTTTTATTCAACAAATCAAGTTCTATTTTTATAAGAAACCTGGTTATGTTTCAAGAAGAAGAAGAAGAATATCATCAACAGGAACGACAACAACGTAACGGTGGAGGAAGATGAGGAAGAACAAGATTACGATGAGGGTGGCGGCAGCGACGACAACGACGATGGCGGCGACAACGGTGATGGAGACGCATTAGCAAAAAGAAGAAGAAGAAGAAGGAAGAAGATGTGGATGGGGAGAAAGAGTTATAGAGAAACTAGGAAGAGGAAGCACGTATATTTTCACGTTTTCAAATTTTAGGAGAGTGGAGGATTGCGCGTGTAATGCACGCACCAATGAAAATGAGGAAACTCACTTGATTTAGTTTGGTTGGAATAAATGATTGAATGTGTAGTAAAATTATTTGTGTATATTTATTAAAATATAACCAAACTCTCCATAAATACCATAAATGAGATATCATTGTCTTTTTATATTTTACTAGTATGATTAGCCAGTGCATAGCACGAGAATAGAAAAATGGGCATGGTTTTAACTAATTGAAAGATAATAAAATCAATTTTTTAGAGAAAAAAATTAATAGATCAAATCAATAAAATAAGAGAAAATATTGATCACTAATATTAAAAATGTTTATTTCACGTAGAATTATACGGTTCAATTATTCAAGAATAGAAAATTGAAATATATATATATATATATATATATATATATATATATATTTTGACGGAAGAATCGAAACAAATATGAATTTGATGAAACGGACAACCAAAATTATAGCAAATAATTAGACTAAGAATAGCGACCGTAGATAATTTGAGGGCCACTCTAAAATTTTTAGGGCCTCTGAAAATCAGGAACAATTTTATTTTCTAAAAGAGAAATCATTTAAAAGAATTATGAAAAAAGCGATGGCTGAATAAAAATTTTTTGTATAAAGGTATGGATGAGTTTAACAGCAAAGAACTATATATTGCAGTTGACTATTATGTTACACCTAAATTTTTAACTCAACTAACAAGAAGTATCTTAAAGTCAATTTAGATGAATATATTTAGATAGATAAGAATAAGATTGAGAGAAAACTATTTTTTCCTCCTAAGAATATGAATACAAAGAATGAATTCAGCTTAGGTCAACCAGTTAATGTTATCCTTTACATACACCTAACTAATCTATATACTTAGCTAACAACCCTTATAACAGAATAACTAAATCTAGTAAGCAGTTATAACAACATTAATTATTAACTTTTCCCATCTTGGCTTGTAAATATTTATCTTACTCTTTAACTCTATTTTGCTGCATATCTTCTTCCCCACCAATATTTTCTCTTCAAACTTGAGATGGGTCTTTGGAACCACTCTAAGTTTGCACTTCAACCTCTCTAATGTTGGAGCTGATAATGACTTGGTGAAGATATCTGCTATCTTCTTTATTATTCTTCTTCTTTCATATTTTTTTAAAGGAAATTAAAAGAAAGAATTAACACAGCCATAGAGAAGGGGAGGGGAAGAAGACCCAAGAAAAAAAAGGAAAAGACCAAAAAAAAATATAGTTATCAATCTATAAAAAAAAAAAGACATAGAAGCCTTTAGGAATCAATAGAGCTTGACATAGGTATCGTCCTCTGACCCCTCTCCAAACTTGGCAACTTGACCTCTTATCATTTGCTTCACATGGGGTTGAACAAACATGTACGTATTACATAAAATATGTATGAAGAACTTGTCAGAAGAAGCATTCATATTGATGATAAATTGAGCAATAGGTATGTCACAGCACAAGTCAATATTGCTAATCTTTTTAGCAGAACATAGAACTCAGAAAGAGAGGGGGAATTTGACTAATTAACTATTAAGCATGCATACTGCAACTTAACTGATGTTATTTCTATTAACTATCAAAAAACCAATTTGAATGACACAAAATTCTTCGACATATAAGAATAAATCACTAACTACTCTCTACATTAAATAACGAAAAGGGAAAATAGTCATTACAATTGTTCTGGTTCTGGGTTCCAGAAATTGCAAGCTTTATAAAACAATAATTATTTGAACATTTATCTGATTGCAATACTTAATTATCAAAGCTAACACTATTTAAGAAAACTTCTCAAATAGGAACAATATGCACTAAGAAAGAAAATTGTTACCAGCAAATGAAAACTCCTTTAGTAGCATTAACCATGATATATAGCTTATTACTTTAGCAATTTCTCTTGGAAAGAAACCATTGCCAAATTATATGAATAGCCAGGACTACATACATTGAGGTTGTGAGCTAGCAGAG
>JASCZI010181358.1:0-13904 GCA_036250425.1 Stylosanthes scabra | reverse complement strand
ACCACAATGAGGGTAAGTTGAAGAGACCATCTCCATTGTTTGAACAAATATGGCCAAAGAACTTGTTTAGCAGCAACGTTTGTGCAAAGGCATATGTGAAGGTGGTTGTTTATCCATGACCCTGTCAGAGATATAATAATAATAAAAAAAAGAGATACGAAAAACCATACACAAATTAAGTCATAGTAAAAAGAGTTCTTGTCCCTTTCTTTTTTACGTTGCCATTAGATTTCGCATTGGAAGCAAGTAAGAGGCGTGAACAACAACTATGCAGATCAAGTAGTTTAATTAGCTTATTATATTTCCCAAACAAATTATATAGCACATAGGAAGTCCAATTCACTTTGTATATAGAAGACCGAGAAAATAGAGAAGGTTTAGAAGGAGATGAATTTAGGTATAGATGTATAGATTATAGAATTTGAGCAAAGGTCAATTAATAGAATAGCCCTGAACACTCTTCAAATAGTTTGCAGGAGGCATTTTTCCAGAACATCAAAGGTATAAATTGTGAGATGGCATAGTTTGATAACATACAGCAACAAATTATTCCATAAATGGACCAAAAAACAGAAGTTCAGCGTTGATTCAAGGCCTTATACAAAGGCACGAGTATTTCTGGGCAAGTTCAGAGTGAATGAACGACGTTCTGCAGCCGCCGCGAAACTCGGAACGGCAACCCTAATTGGAGACTGTGCCACGGGGAAAACCGGAGACGCGACAGATACAGCGGATGCAAAGAAGAAATCAGAACGCAAGGCAAACAAAGCAACACAACTTGTAATACGAAATAGGAAAGAATCCTTACCATGGTTGACACAAAATCACTTGGCGTACAACAATGACAGAAGGACAGGTAGAGGACGAAACCACGAACCAGCTCTTATAGGGCGCAAGAATGGGGGAAAGAAACATAGCAAGCGGCAAAGCGCAACACCGCACTCCCACCGCCAAAGCGCAAGTGCGCAACAAGAGTAGATAACACCAACAAAACCTAGCAGCACAGTTAAGGGAGGAAGCACGAAAATTTGGGCTCCCGCCAATGCCATTAACGGAGGGGAGGGAAAACCAGCGTTTCAAAAGATACAAGCACTCCAATTTATAGCAACGCCCGCTTCGAAACGCACCTTGTGAACACCCATCAAAGGCGGCACCGCAGACCGCATCCAATCCGACGCAGTGCACTTTCTTGCATCAATCCAAAAATCCAAGTGCACAGCAAATGTGTGGGCCAGTGAGCCACTACTTAGCCTACAAAAAATTGAAAGACTTATCTAATGACAAATGTAAAATAATACAAAAATGCTCACCAAACAAAAAACATAAAACAATACCAAAAAAAAAAAAAACAGACAAATGCAAAATGTAAAATTTTTATAATTTTTTTTCTCTTTTTCCCTCAAAAACATCTAACCTATGGATAATCTGAGCAATGAGAGAAAATATATATAAAAAAAAGGGAAAAAATGAAACCAGTATAAATATTAATAAATTAAAATTTAAGATTACACTAGGAAATTTTCAAATATTTATAACATGGGAAATGGCCAGCTCTCTCTTCTCCTTTGACATTGCCATAAAAAATATAAAATTGAAAACAAGTCATTATTCATATTAAACCATTTTTTAGATTAAGTTGTTAATATTATTTCTTACATATTTAATTATTTCATATTATTCTTTTTTATTAATAAATCCACGAACAATGTTGAAATGTATATTTTTGTGGGACTAATTATTTTTTAATAAGAAAATAAAATAATTATTTTAACTTTGATGTTAAACCACTGAAAAGATTAACCCAATTTTGATATGGTTATCATGATAACCTAAGGAATATACCTAATAATTCAGAGGTACTAAAGTATTTTTATGATATACATATTTTTACATAGAATAATGTTACGATACCCACATTAGGGAGCTAATAACTAAATTCTCATTCAAACTTTATATGAGTTATCATCCGTAACTCATATATTAATGATTAAGTTATTATTCAAAATTTATATGAATTATCATTCATAACTCATATTGGCTCCTTATTGATCATAATATGTTGACTCCTTAGTCTTTTTCTTTTGCATATTGTTTATACATAACATAAATAAGCGGTTATTCATTTCAAAAGCAATCAATATTTATGTTATTATAAAACCATAAAATTATACGTTTCTAAGGAAATGCAAGTGCTTTATTTAAAAACAAAATAAATTTATAATAAATAATAATTATAGATGTATATTTATTTTTTCAATTAAATTAAATAAAGTTATTTTTTCAATGCTAAATAAAAAATTATTTTGATGTTAAATAAAATTTTGTTTATGCATTATTTGACATCAAACAATATGGTCTTCCACAGTGACAACGTTTCCGAGCATTCACATGAAGAATTCCATAGGAACAGCATTGACATCTCCCATTGGAATATGAACTATACTCACATGCAGATTACATTGATACATAGCATACAAAGTTATGTATTTTTATAAAAAATAAAATAAATAAATAAAATAAAATAAAATTAAAAAAATAATGAGATCCATGTTATTTATTTCTTGCTCTTTATTCTCTATACACTTTCACTCTTTATCAGAGTTAGCATCTTGGAATATAACCACCTCCATGATCGTCGCCAGGAACAATCATGGCCGGAGGACAGCACTGACATCTCCCATTGGAATAGCATCGCCTCCATGAGGACAATATTGGCATCTTCCATTAAAATTTTCATTATTTACAATCACTGCCATCAAATTCATACCGAGCTGATTCCATAAACATACAATAACAACTCGGATCTTTGTCAGTGGCGTGATAACGTACTCACTTGATAATATGAACCACTGCTTGAAATGCAAGTTTCTCTATTTCCCTAAAAAACAGTTTAATAATAAAACATAAAAAATATTGAATATTGTTAATAATATCGTATACATTCTTAAAATTTGTATTTAAATGAAAACTTTGTTTTTCCAATATTACTACAAAATAAAAATGAAAACAATTGACATATGTACAAGTGAACAATGAACTTAATAAATATTAAAAATTGAAGCTCGAAAAAAAATCGATGTAACCCACACCAATGCTCGATATAGCTTAAGAAGTTTTGCCATATATAGTCGATGTAGGCATGCTTAACAAAAGTAAAAAAATGGATTACGGGAAATAAAGTTTAAATTATTTTTTGTGAAAAATAATGTGTTGTTTTATTTTATTTTCAAAAACTTTTGTTTTAATATTTAAATATTTATTTTATCATAATTTTATATATTTATTTAATGATTATTAGGTCAAATAATGGTTCAACCACTGTTTCACCGGCTAAATCACTAATTCAATGACCCACCTACTTGGTAAAATTGATTTTGGGTTCGATTCAAATAAGTATGGCTTAATTTGGTAAGAAAAAGTCTAGATATACATAGGTTTTCATTCATAAATTAGTCATAATTAACTTTGTCCATTTTTATTTTTATTTTTAATTGTTTTATCCTTCTATCTAAAATGATAGAATTTATATGTCTATATATATTTATATTTATTGCTTTTTTTTTGTTTTTCAAACTACCCACGTTTTGAAAATTGTGAACTGGAACCAAGGAGCATTAATAGTTCTTTGTAATTGATTCATTGTTTTTTGAATTTATTTTTTTTTTAAAATTTCTATACACACGTGGTTCAAATTTCAGTTATATGTATTCTCTATTCCTCAAGTCCAACTCTATTCCTCAAGTTCTCATTATTGTTACATTTTAGATGTGTTAATAATTTCTTTTGTTGATTATGAGAAAAATTATAAGTTGCATATGTATTTTTAATTAATTTTTGTTTTCAATTATATTATTTTAGATGTGTTCATTACTTATTTTATGTGTTATTATATTATTTTAGATGTGTCTAAATTAATCATGTTTAAAAATATTTTGTATTATTCCAATCAATTAAACACATCTAAAATAATATATTGAACATATATTGTTCTATAAACATATTCAAAATTATTGAGAGTTATCTCTTTTTGAAGTGACGAGATCCTATTAGCCTGATTAATTGAATGCATATGTTTTTACATTCCTTTTATAAAGTTTGATTATTGTAATTTGTGTAAATTATTTATAAGTTTATGCTCACTATTTTTTCTATTTTAATTTTAAATTTATGAATCTGTTATGTTTTTAAATTTTGAATTTAATTAGCATTAATTTTTATTAATTATCAATATGTTAATTGAAAAAGTTGAGATTTCTGTTTTAAAATTTGAAATTAATTTAGAATAAATTATGGTTGTTAGTTTAAAATAGGAGAGAGAATTAAAAAAAAAATATCTAAATTTATGTGTTTTTTTGTTATATTTAAGATATGTTATAATATATAGATGAGTTATGGAAAGACTTTTATGTATACCTAGTCGTACTGATTTGGTAATTAAAACTAATGAAGTAATTAATTAAGGAAAAGTTTGGTAGTCATAATTTTTTAATATAATCACAATTTTTATATTTTGACATTTATTTTTATTTATTAATTATTATTAAATTAAATGAATAATATTAAATATTATAAATATATACTTATAAAAATTATTTTCATGATTAATACGATAATTTTAAATTTTTTTTTGATAAATGATAATTTTAAATTATGAATATATATTATTGTTACTCATTATTAAAAAGGACGTTGACCAGGAATATTACCGGGAGGAACATAATTACATCTAACCATGGTACCTATATCATTATTGCACCTGACTCTAGCACAACCTAATCTAACAGAGTCTTTCCAAACAACCTGAGTATAACCACGACAATCACCACGAACACATGTGTTGGTTACTTTGTCGTAGTTTTCTCTCTGTATGACCCACTTCCACACAGCATCTGTTCCAGAAAAGGTTCTATTACCCCAATTACGTGCAATGTTCCAACCAATACCGCTGGCTATGAAAGGTTTCCTTCCTAAGCAGTCCATTTTGTGCTTGTTCAAGAAATTGCGAGCGTATGTTTCGAGTTGTGGGTCCCACTTCAAGGGTGAAGACCAAACATCTTTACGTATATCGTTGTGGTAATCAAGATAGTCTTTTGGAGAGCTTTGTGGCACTACTGGTTCTAATGAGCACAATGGGACTATACTGGCAAAGCTTAAAAACACTGCTAAAATATTTAGTAACATTTTCATTTTACGATGATTTCAAAAATATAGGTGAGTTTTATTCTGTGTTGGATTACTGTTTATAATGGGGCTCGAGATATTTATATGGGAGTACCGGTTGTCATTTAATGTAATATAATAGGATAAATAATATTTTCCATTTTAGAATTTATCAAAAATTTTTAAAATATTTTTAAATAGGAATTACTATTAGCGACAAAATTTTGTGTCATCTGAAGGTTATTTTTTTAATATATAAAATTGTTGAATTAGTAGTTCTACATCTCTTAAAGAATTATCTATCAATAATAAATTTGATATAAATTAAAAATTTTAGGACAAAATAGAAACCAAATATAATCATGTATAATATATTATACGCATGTATTGACTTATTGGAGGATCTAGAAGACAGGTGCAATCAAGTGTGTTAATTATTGAAGCAGCCGAATAATCATTAAGTAAGAACAATGTCCGTTGGCTCCTTCATAACTAGGGATTCAGAAAGGCTTGCGAATGGCCATATCAAAATATTATTCTTTCAACAAGGGATAATTGTGTCATAATTTTTCTTTTTAAATGCTATTTGAGTCTATCAAGCCAGGGAATTAATGTTCTAGTAGATAATATCAGTTAATATGTTTGAAATTTTATTTTTGCCTTTCATAAGATTTGGTTATCTAAAATTAAAATCCCTAAACATAATACGTATCCAAAAAATTTCAAATAAACTTTATATATATATATATATATATATATATATATATAAACAAAATTTAAAACAAAGAAATTTAACATCAAAACAATATCCAAATCCTTACTTTGTTGGAGAGTGAGGTTCGAGAATTCTAAGGCTGCTAGGGTTTCTCAAATGTGTGTGTGTGATTATGAGAGTGAGTTCGAATGACCTTAATCTCTCACCAAAGTGTAATGGGCCATGGGCCAAAATGATAGAAATAGATAGTTGGGTCAAGTCTGGTATAAAAACCCAATCAATCTAATTCATCACATGTATATCAATTCAATTCGGTTACAAACAAAACACAATAATTAAATCAATAATATTTTTCAGTTTTTCAATTACAACAGAATTCTTTCTTTCTTTCTTTCTTGCTTCTTCAGAATTTTTTCTTTCTTTCTTACTTCTTCAAGAAGAACTCTGTTCTTCTTACATGGTATCACAGAGCAGCTAGAAGCCATGGTTGCAGTCATCGATCCTACACCACCTTCAAACAATAACAATCAGAATCAGTTTCAAAGACCATTAGCAATTCTAATAGCTGACAAAGTCTGCAGTGATAATTTTCACACATGGGCTTATCAAGTTATTCAAACAATTAGTGGTCAGAAGCTTCAACATCATTTGGAGAAAAGCAAAGTTCCCATTCAATTAGCGTCAGAAGAAGACAGAGCTGCAGAAAAGGAAACAAAGGAGTATCAAGAATGGAGAACTGAGGATTATAATGTAAATTCTTGGCTTTTTGCATCATTAGATGCCTCTTTTAAGCACAGAATTTTAGAATGTCAATTTGCCCATGAAACATGGAGCAGATTACACACTTTTTTGCTTCTCAGACCAGATCAAAGATAAGGCAGCTTCAATTACAGTTGAAAACAGTGAAAAAGATAGGTCCTAGTGCTGAATACCTTTTGCATATAAAAAAGATTGCATATGCTCTTGCCTCGATAGGATCTCCAATCTCAGATTTGGAGTATACCAACATTATTCTTGATGGACTTAATGATGATTATCATCCATTCATCACTTCGATCAACAATAGAGATCCTCCTCTGTCAATTCTAGATTTGGAAGCCCTTCTAATGGTGGAAGAGGAGGTCATTGAAAGGCTCAAGAAACTTGATACAAGCATGGTACAAGTTAATGTCTCACAAATAGGAAATGCAAACTCAAATTCAAGAAATAAGAATGCGGAAAATCAACTTGGAAATTGGAATCAAAACAACACTTGGAATAACAACAGCAATGCAAATGCAAGAGGTGGAAATTCTGGGAGAGGGGGCCGTGGAGACCGTGGTGGCAGAGGAGGTCGAAATAACTGGAATAACAATAATAACCGCTCACAATGCCAAATTTGTGGTAAATTAGGGCATATTGCAGTTTATTGTTATTTCAGATTTGACCCCCAAGCTCAAAACAGTCAACAGAATTCTGGAAATTCCAGTGTGCCATAAGCTTTACCACCACCACAAACTTTCCACAACCCTAAGGCAATGATTGCCAACCCCTCTACACTTTCTGACCAGTCATGGTATGCAGATTCTGGGGCCTCTCACCACTGCACCCCTGACAACTCAAATCTTCAACATTCAATGGATTAGCAAGGTCAAGAACAAGTTTACATAGGTAATGGTAAAGGTATAACAATAAACCATATTGGAAATTCTTATTTACAGCATTTGCCAACTTCTAAAAGATATATTCTTTATGATTTGTTGCATGTTCCAGCAATAGCACACAATCTTATTAGTGTTTCAAGGTTTTCTAAAGATAATAATGTCTATTTCTGTTTTTGGCCTAATTTTTGTTTGGTAAAATCCCAGGATACATATCAAACTCTTCTCAAGGGAATAGCAATTAAAGGAATGTATAGATTTGAAAGAGTGGATATCCCCAAGCTTAGTTTTGTGAATGTTAACCCTACAATACTAAATTCTGTTTGTTTAGATATGACTCTCTATCATAAAAGACTTGGTCATCCAAGTTCTAAAATTGTGCAACATATTGTGAAATCTTATTCTTTACCTATCAATAAAATTGACTACAATAATTCAGTTTGTGAATTCTGTTCCCTTGCCAAGTCTCATAGATTGCCCTATTCAATTTCTGATTCTGTGTATGATGTGCCTCTAAAACTTGTGGTTTCTGATGTTTGGGGACCAGCCCCGGTTGCATGTAGCTCAGGAATGAGAGTATGTCTCATTTATAGATGCTTATTCTAGACATACTACCATATTTCTCATTAAACACAAATTAGAGGTATTTGAAGCTTTTAAATCTTATAAGGCATATATGGAAAATCAATTGGGCTATTCAATAAAGGTGTTCCAATCTGATAATGCAAAGGAGTACTTGTCAACTAAATTTACTGATTACTTAAAGGCTGTAGGTATTCATCATAGATTGTCATGTCCTTACACCCCACAACAAAATGGATTAGCCGAGAGAAAGCATCGACATATAATCGAGACTGCTTTAGCTCTTTTGGCCACATCTTCATTACCTTTATATCTAGGGGATGATGCTTTTATAACTGCTGTCTATCTAATTAATAGAATGCCATCTATTACTACTTTTAATAAATCTCCATATGAATTATTATATAAGTGTTCTCCTGACTATTTTTCTTTTCAGGTGTTTGGATGTCTTTGTTATCCACATATTAGGCCTTATAATAAACATAAATTAGAGTACAGATCACAACCATGTTTGTTTATTGGATATTCTACTCAACACAAGGGATATAAGTGTTTAATCAAATTTGGAAAAGTTATTATAACAAGGGATGTTATTTTTGATGAATCCAAATTTCCTTCTACTACTTTCTTTGAAAAAGATACTGATCCTATTTTACCTACCACTAACCCATCTTTTACTGAGTTTACTCCAAGTATTGCAGCTATTCCCCCTTCTACAATTGATCCCAGTGAACAAATTTCTCCTAGTATAGATGCATAAACTCAGCCACAACCTACAACCACTACATCTACACCAGTTTCCTATTCTGGCCCTATTCCAGTCTCGGGGATAGAAATCATTCTCCCTGCACCCACACAACCAGCTACCACCACACTACAAAATCCCCCCAACACCCATTCCATGATAACAAGATCTAAAATAGGTAAAACAAAGCCTAAGGCACTTCAGGTAACTAAGTCTACTCCTATTTCAGATTCTAATATCTTGCCTAAATCTGTAACTCAAGCTCTACAAGATACTAGGTGGAAAGATGCTATGCTAACCTAATATAAGGTATTACTTTATCATAAAACGTGGACTCTAGTTGAACCTCCTAAAGATGAAAAGATTATTAGTAGTAAATGGGTGTTTGCTGTTAAAAGAAATGCTAAAGGGGATATCATACGTTATAAGGCTAGGTTGGTTGCTAGGGGTTTTATCCAAACTGCTGGGGTTGATTATGATCAAGTTTTTTCTCTCGTTATAAAACCAGTTACAATTTGAATAATCTTAACCCTGACTCTTTCTAAAGGTTGGCAAATTAAGCAATTTGACTTCCATAATGCATTCTTAAATGGAAATCTTAACAAAACTGTTTACATGTCTCAGCCAAAAGGTTTTATTCATGATAATCCTAATTTGGTATGCAAGTTAAATAAAGCAATTTATAGACTTAAGCAGGCTCCAAGAGCCTGGTATCTGACAATTACAACCACACTGCAATCTCTGGGATTCCAGATAACTAAATCAAATACTTCCCTGTTTACAAGGTTTGGTACTAACTCTGTGATTTATATTTTAATTTACGTAGATGACATGCTAGCCACAGGTAATTATGCTGATGATATACAACAAGTTTTAAACAAAATACATTTATCCTTTTTATTGAAAGATTTAGGTAATTTAAATTATTTTTTAGGAATAGAGGCAATACAACACACAGCAGATTTAATTTCTTTAAATCAATCTAAGTATATACAGAACTTGCTTACTCATGTTGGAATGCAGGAAAGCAAGCCTGTATCTACACCAATGTTAACCTCACAAAGAATGGTTGCTAACACTGATACCCCCTTTGAAAACCCTACTCTGTATCGTTCAATTGTGGGGGGTTGCAGTACGCAACCATTACTCGACCTGATATAACCTACTCAGTTAACAGGCTAAGCCGATGTATGGTAAAACCGTGTTTAGAACACTGGCTAGCCGTTAAAAGAGTGCTAAGGTACTTATTAGGAACCATACATGATAAACTAGAATTTTATAAAAGTAAGGAACTCAGACTTACCGTTTTTGTAGACTCGGACTGGGCAAGTGATCATGATGACCGAAGATCAACAACGGGTTACTGCGTCTTTTATGGATCGAATCTGGTTTCCCGGAAGTGTTCGAAGCAGCCCACCCTGAGTCGCAGCTCCACTGAGGCCGATTACCATGCTCTTGCCGCGACATTCACCGAGATACAATGGATCTTGAACCTTCTTCAAGAGATCCGACAACCTTGCACACATCCTCCGACCGTTTACTGCGATAATCTCTCCGCTGTACACCTAGCATATAACCCTGTCCTGCATAGTAGAACGAAGCACTTCAAGTTAGATATCTACTTCGTTCGAGAAAATGTGATGCATGGAAAAATCAAAGTTACACACATACCAACTACTGAGCAGATAGCAGACATACTTACCAAATCTCTCCAGACATCACCGTTTGTCAAGTTCAAGACCAAACTCAGGCTCTCTGTGCCGCCACTGTGAGTTTGTGAGGTGGGTGTTGGAGAGTGAGGTTCGAGAATCCTAAGGCTGCTAGGGTTTCTCAAATGTGTGTGTGTGAGAGATTATGAGAGTGGGTTCAAATGACCCTAATCTCTCACCAAAGTGTAATGAGCCATGGGCAAAAATGATAGAAATAGATAGTTAGGTCAAGTCTGGTATAAAAACCCAATAAATCTAATTCATCACATGTATATCAATTCAACTCGGTTACGAACAAAACACAATAATTAAATCAATAATATTTTTCAGTTTTTCAATTATAACAGAATTCTTTCTTTCTTTCTTGCTTCTTCAGAATTCTTTCTTTCTTTCTTACTTCTTTAAGAATAACTCTGTTCTTCTTACATACTTGAAAGAGATCCAAAATATGATATCTATATTGGAATATACAAAACTAAAAGTGGACCAAATTCTTTTATCGATAATGCTACATGTACCATTTACTACAACAAATTCGCCAGGTGACAAAGGGGTCTACACTCCTTACACATGTCTGATCTTTCACCAAGCCAACTCAACAATTCAATACATACAATGCAACTAATTATATATATAGAAGTCTCTATAATATGCAAATTGTGTATTATTTTGAATCGTGCAAATTTTAATTATTGATATTTTTCGATAAGAGGTCTAATTAAGTTGTGATTTATATTTTATCTATTATTTATAAAAAATATTTTGTTAACTCTAAAAATTGATGTCATCACTTTTTAATTAATTATATTTGAGTAAGATATGGATATTATTTTTAACATTTAAATTTTCTTTTATTATAGTTTTATATAATTATTTATGTTTCTTTAATATATTTTAAAAAACATGTTTTTGCAATAAATTTTACCTTGCAAAATTGCACAAAAATTCTAAAACCATACTTTTAAAATTATTTTACCATAAAATTATTTTAAAAGTGTTAAAAAATATATTGCTTTAAAAAACAATAAGTTATTAGCATGTATAAAAATATAGGTATGCTTGGTTTGTATTTCAGAAAAAATCATTTCGCGACGGTTGCAACACTAACCGCCGCTAAATTCATAAAACGGTTGCAAAATTCACATATTTAGTGGCAGTTGGAGTTAAACCGCCGCCAAATCCTGACAAAGTTCACATTTCGCGGCGGTTGGACACAAACCGCCGCTAATCCAGAAAATAAGTGGCACATTTTACGAACCGCCGCGAAACAACCACCGCTAACTGTAGGATTTGTTGTAATGATTGTACACCTCCGTACACACCATTTTTAGGATGAAATATGTAAATGTTAGCACAAAAATTTTATTTTTCTGTGCTAATATTTATATTTTTCCGTGTTAAATTGTATACAGATATATACAGTGGTATAAATATATTAATTCTTTTTTTTTATCACAAAAAAATATTAATTCTTTTTTTATAGTGACTTGAACATAAAAAAATTCTCAAATCAATCAAATGATGAACATTCTAAATCTATACGTCGCCAGAAAATATCCAAAAACAATTTAAAAATAATATTCAAAAGTGAGATATTAAAGTGAGAGTTTTTAAGAATACAAATGTTACTTGCAAATATACATGACTAATTTACTGCGAATCTAAACTTCATTTAGGTTTGCCGCTAGTTGATGAGTTGCTGTATACGTAAGGTGAAATTTAAACTTTCAACATTTATTTAAGCGGACTGGTGAGCTGACTATTAGATGACCAACCAAAATTAGTTAGTTATACAATATATATATTTATACATAAATGCATAGAAATTAATTTTACAATTAATATATAGACGAACACACAATTTTGTAAAACACATGGTAACCATACAATTTTATACACGCGCCCCAAAAAAATATTCCACCTCGTGAAACGCGCTTCTTTTTCTTCTTCTTTCTTCCATCGTTCTTCCTCTTTTTCTTCTTCTTCCTTCTTCTACTTCCTCTTGTCTCCTTCTTTCTTCTTCTTCTTCTTCTTCTTCTTCACTGCCTTCGCCTCCATCTCCGCCTCTGCCACCTTTTCGTACTCCGCCTTCACGTCATACTCTGCCTCTTTCTCTTCTTTTTCCTCCTCCTCCGTCTCCTTTTATGTTACGTTGTTGTTGTTCTTCTTTTCCTTCCTCTATTATATGGTTGTTTTCGTTCTTCTACTTCTACTTCTACTTCTTCTCCTTCCTCTGTTACATGATGGTGGTTGTGGTTGTTGTTGTTTTTGAATTGGTTTGTTTGCTTTATTATTATTAAGTTTAAAAATTCTGCTCAAATTGGTTTAACATTCTGTTCATCTAGATATGAAAATTCTACTCAAATTGGTTTAAAATTCTGATCAAATTGGTTTAACATTCTGTTCATCTACATATGAAAATTTTGCTCAAATTGCTTTAAAATTCTGCTCAAATTAGTTTAACGTTCTGTTCATCTACATATGAAAATTCTGCTCAAATTGGTTTAAAATTCTAGTCAAATTGGTTTAACGTTCTGTTCATCTACATATGAAAATTATGTTCAAATTGGTTTAATGTTCTATTCATCTAGATATGAAAATTCTGCTCAAATTGGTTTAACATTCTGTTAGAAGTATAATACATGTATAAGTGTATTAGGATATAATACAAGAAGTATTCTTGTATTTCTCCTTCATATATATACTCTGTACTTATAACTATTGTACACAACTTTACTTACCTAATACAGAATACACTTTACCAATTTCTCTCTCCCTTTCTTACTTTACTTTCTTCGTCTTCTTCCTCCAGAATCTGACTGCTATACTTGTTCTTGCTTCTATCACATTCCAATTCATTCACTGGTTACAGGGTATGCAATTTCCTTACAATCTAGATATGAAAATTTTGCTCAACTTGGTTTAAAATTCTGCTCAAATTGATTTAGCGTGGTGGTTGTCTTATTCAGTAAGAGGAAGACGAAGAAGAGGAGAAAGGAGAAGAAGAAGAAGACAACCACCATGTAACAACAATAAGAACAATAACAACGAAAACAACACAAACCACAACCACCATCACGTATCAGAGGAAGATGCAGAGTACAAATTGGAGGCGGAAGCGGAGTACGAAGTGAAAGCGAAGTACGAAGTGAAAGCGGAGTACGAAATGGAGACGACGACGGAGGCAGGGCGGAGATGAAGGCGGAGGCGATGAAGAAAAAGAAAAAGAAGAAGAAGAAGTTGCGCTGTGGGTAAGTTGTGGGTGTGTGCGTAAATTGGGGGTGAGTGCGTGGGTGTTGTGGATGTGTGCGCAGATCACGCGCCTTGGATAAGAATGAGGGAGGTTTGTGTGT